>JAVQJF010001666.1:0-40342 GCA_036023855.1 Gadopsis marmoratus
TATCATAACAAAGTTATCTCATAGCACTTGTTAATATAGAGCAAGTCCAAGCAAACTCTATATCTACAGACCCAACAATTCCACCATGAGCAAGCACTATGCGACAGTGGCAAGGAAAAATATGCTTTTTAACAGGCAGAAACCTCAGGCAGAACCAGGCTCTTGGTGGGCGGTCATCTGCCTCGACCGGTTGGGTAGAGAGAGAAAAAAAAGAAAAACTGCAGATAGCTAATTCAAAGCTAAAGTGAAAAAATGAGTTTTAAGCTTACTCTTAAAGATAGCTGGCTTCCCTGATATCTGCAGTGTGTTCCAAAGCTTTGGGGCATAATGGATAAAGGTTGCATCCCCGATTTTCTTATTGCTGTTTCTGGGAACATTCATTAATCCAGCAGCAGATGATCGGAGTGTTCTTGAAGGCAAATAATTATCAAGGGAGCTGGAAATGTAGTTTGGTCCTAACCCATTTATGGCTTTATATACAAGCAGGAGGACCTTAAAATCAATTCTAAATGTTACAGGAAGCCAGTGCAAAGCAGCTAAAACTGGACTAATGTGCTCTCTCCTCTTGGTTATGGTTAACAGCCGAGTTGCAGAGTTTTGAATGAGCTGAAGTCTGTCAGTGGGTTTTTTTGGGAGGCCAATAAAAAGTTCATTACAGTAAACGAGTCGGCTTGAAATAAAAGCATGAATCAGTTTTTCTCCGTCTGTCTGATTTAGAAATAGTCGTACTTTAGCTATGTTTCTAAGGTGGAAGAATGATGTTTTCATCACCTTGTTAATGTGGGACGTGAAGCTTAGATCTGAATCTAAGACAAAACCGAGACATGTAACCTCTGATTTAATCAAGGGAGTTAATTTCCCCAGATTACCAGACAGCATTTCTGTTTTTGCTTTAGGGCCGACAAGTAGGACTTCTGTTTTGTCCTGGTTTAACTTTAGGAAATTATTGCTAATCCACTTATTTATTGCCAAAAGACAAGTAGTAATGGAATTTACAGCTGCAGTATCATTTGGTTCAGCTGAGATGTACAGTTGCGTGTCATCCACGTGACTATGCAAACATACATTTTATGCAGATTTTAACCAATTGAGGGTTTAAAAATGTTTAACTTGTGGATAGTTTCCTGTTAAGACTAGGGATATGCAAGCTTTTTCTGAGGAAAAAATACACCTCACTAGGTTGCTGACAAAGCGTGTGTTCCAACCTTTTCCCTACATGTTCTGACTCCACTCCTCCATCTTCCTCCTCTTCTCTCAGACCCTGATGCTGGTGAGCAGCACAACGCACCCCCTACTGGGCTGTGTGTGGAACTTCCCCTCCGGGTACAGTGGCCTGGCCTACGCCACCACATCTATGGTGATCCATGAAGCAATTCCCATAATCCTAATGGTCATTACCAACCTGGGCTCCCTTTACACCCTCTACACCCATGGTAGGATAGGGAGGCTGGTGCAAGATCCGCATGTCATAAAACGGGTGCCTGCTGAGAGACGAGCAGCCATGGTGAGGAAGAGGAGGGTGACCGAAGCTTTGTGGTTGTGAAAAGCTCACGGAAGCCATGTCTATTATGTAGATGGCTAGTGGATGGATAAATTAAAATGTTTAATCTACAGTAGAGTTGGAAATTCATTCATGGAGAAGACAAACATGGATATCAGTTGTTTTAGCAACATTTTTATTGGGGTCAAGGTGAACATATTTCATAGAATCAATGAACATCTCAATCAACAACTTATCTGAGTTTCACTTCCCTAATTCTTAATATTGTGTGTTCCTGCAGGTGATTCTTGTTCTCATAACACTCTTCATTTTATCCTGGGGAACCAGCATTATCTCTGTCAGCTATTTCAACTACAACCACGGCTCATCGGCGGAGTTTCTTCTGGTCATTGCTCGTTTTGCCAACATTGCCTTCATTGCCTTTTCACCTGCTGTTCTGGCAGTTGGTCACCGGCAGCTGCGTTCTTTCATTAAGTCTATCCTTCCTCACTGACAGACAGTACAGTCTGCAACTTTTATTTGAATCAACTACTGTCTGGTCCACAATTTCAAATATTTGGGTTTGTGGGTTTGTTCGTGGATGCTTATAGTTAATTTTAGTGATGAAACACAAAGGGGCAAAGTGAGACATTGTATGTGATATTGGCTTATGCAAATAAATGTGACTAGACAGTGCAAACAATCTAAACAAATGAGATAAAGTAAATTCAAGGGTTATTAGAATACATCTCGGCTCAAAAGAAGCAACAAAGAAGCAATGACACATTGGATAAAATAATTTCAATGATAAACGAAACCAAATCACCTGCCTGATTGCACCGTAAAGAGTTTTGGCTGAGCCAGCATACTGTGTCTCAGTTTGACTTGCATTAAATGGATTGAAATACTGTATCTCAAAGTAATCCAAAATAATACTTGAGAACAGTTCTGTCCAGTTGAAATGCAGTGCAGCACCCTCGGATTCAAATGGATGATGCAACAGTGCTTATTTGGGTTTTCATTTGAGTGTCTTTTCAGTACTTTACTATCACTGCAGTCACAGTTTCTCCTCCACTTTCATGACCTTCCTCTCTTTTTGAACAATAGAAATGGTTTGATTTCCCTTATTTCCTTTAGTTCCTGGCAATTCCCCCACCTCCTCAGTGTCTTCGCTGTGACATTTAAGAGCTTTAGACCACCCCAGTGTCATTCTCACGATTCTCCTTCTCAGCTTGCCATGTCCAAGGGCCACCACCATGGGACTGAATCCTACAAACAGCGAGGCAGAGAATTGGGCCACAGTCAGCAGCCCTTCAGCATGGTATCCCCCATTATGGTTGTAGTACGTCACCGCAGCAACCTGTAGCGCCCAGCAGACCACGAAGAGCGACACTAGCGACATGATTACGTTAGCTGCTTTGCGTTCAGTGGACACATGCTTGTCCAGCTCCCCATGGGCTCCTCCTGAATCTCCCCCTGCGGTAACAGCTCGGATGTGTTTTGCCAGAGCATGAAGTGTGGCCAGGTTGGTGCAAACCATCAGCACCAGTGGCAACACCTCATTAAGTGCCAGCGAGGTGGAGGCGAAGGCTGAGCCCTGTTTGATGGAGGGGAACTCCCAGACACAGCCCAGCAGAGGCCTGGTGGTGCAGCTGATCACCATGAGCTCCACGGTGTAGTTCCCTTGAACATGAGTGCTATATATGAGAGCTGGAAGTGAGAAGACCAGGTTTGCCCCCCACACCAACGCCAGAATGATCCAAACCCGCCGCCTCTCCCTCTGCTGTGCGAGAGGTCCAAAGGCCACTTGCTGTCGCCTCAGGGTAGCGCAGTGGAAGCCGCTAAGTGCTAGAGTCACCCAGCAGCCCACAGATCGCCACCACACCCACAGCAGCATGAAGACTCTGCACCAGCTCGGAGACAGAGTCACATCCAAGCCCAGGTCTGACACAAAGATGGGCACTGTGCGGAAAAGTGAGGTCAGCAGGTTGGCCAGTGACAGGTGCACCAAAATTGTGTCAGAGGGAGGGAGTCTCCGAGATGGACTCTCGGCGGCTGACTGAAACACCTGAGAGTATAAGTAAGACAGACTGAGAACAATCCAAAACATTCAGCTCAACTGACAAATAAAATATTCTACATCATCTTACCACATAGATGACCAAGCTGTTTCCCACGATGCCAGAAAAGACCAGGAGCCCAAACAAAATGGCGTCTACAGGGAGAACTTCTGACATGGCATCACCCTCTGCATGGCGACATAGTTTGCTTTTTCTTTGAGACACGCATGTATGTGAGAGTCAGAGTGAAACATCGAGGCTTCACATGCACCACTATTGCTGCTGATGGTCCTCATGGCGTTTTATATATGGACACACAGACAAACAAATAGGCGTGTCACACGAGAGGTTTCATCTTAGCTGACCAGGCTCAAGGTCAATTTAATCTAATATGTCGATGCTTTGAGTGTGCATGCAGGGGCAGGCATTTTCCATGTCTTCTTCCCACGTCACAGACCAACCGCAAATGTGACGCTGTCTCTTGACCTGAATGATCACATCAACAATTATCCAACCAATTATCCTACACGACCTCTAAGGGACAGGTGAGCAAAGTCAGTCCCACTGATGCAGCATGTTTTCTCTTATTAGTCAGCCATTCATACTCTCCCTTGGTACTATTGTTTACTGGGTTGTCAAGTTTCTCTCTTGAGACGAGGCAACAATGATGCATGCTGAGCAGACATTTTTCCATTGTGCTACAGATTATTTATAATTTTTCTTCATTCAAGAGAACATCATGTAACAAACAATAAAATGTGAACACAATAAACCTTAGGATAACTGCAGCGATTGATTGACTTCTTCACATTCTAGTCTGTTTTGCTTAATTGGATCCTCCTTTCTTTGCCTTGTCAATGTAATGTATTCTTTGGTTCATATGGTGTAACTTTATCAACTGACCAAATTCATTTGAATTGTATTTAAAAGCACCAAGACAAATCTAGTTTACAAAAAGCACAATACAATCTGAAGTACATGGACAGTCATTTATAGTGATGCTTTCTAATGCATATATTGAAAGGGAATGTTGAATTTATTTGGATTATTACAGAAGATTAATGTTGATTTAACATTTTTACCTGACAGCAAACATCTAAGGAACGTTATTTTCACATGTGTCTCACTGGGCCGTAATACAAGCTCATGAAACAGACGGCACATTTTCATGGGAGACGGGTTCGGGTGGTGCTGTAGGTGTTGTTTGGGCAGGTGTGGACCTTACAGCGGCTCTGGTGAGGGGCCTGCAGGTGAGCTGGATGCAGGCTGGTTAAAACCCTCCATCCGTCCGTGTTGTCAGGACTCTGGTTGCTGTCTCCGTTACTGACAGACATGTGAAGCACTGTGTGGGACGATGACTCACAGGCGGACTGCTGATGACTACTACGAATATTCTGTGCACGCACCCACGCGCCCAAGCACTCCGCGGCGCGCGCTCCTCTCCACGTGCACTTTCAACACAGCAGGCATCCAGGCTTTTACGTCAAGCCGGACAGGAAGGGGAAAGCAAATCTGATGGCACGGTAGCCGTGTCCGCCTCACGCCGAACCAAGTAGGTGGTTTTTCTAAAAGCCCCGTGCGTCGGATGCTGCGCTGCGCTGACTTCTGTCACCGTTTGGGCTTCATTAACGTCATCCTGCGCGCGTATACTATGCAAGGTCATACTCGGATCTCTTGCTGACAGGATGACCGCATGATCGAATGTTCTTTCTGTCGCAGATGCATACCCGCTCGTCTCGTCCATGGACTCGCTACGCTGTTTCACACGGATTTCGTCTGTGTGCACAGATGCAACGCTGATCTTATGGCAGCTAGCAGCCCGCCTTGTGCCATCGCCCATCTGATCCCACTGTGAGCGAAAATAATTCGACGAGAGGAAGTGAGATGAAAAGCCAACAGCGACCATCACTGCTCGCCTGGTCGGCACTCCTGCTCTGCGTGTTACACCAGGCGGCTGGGTCCAGCAGATCTCATCGCAACAGCTCAGCATCTTCAACATCATCATCATCATCATCATCATCAACAACAACGTCCCCATCAGAGGCGAGAGGCAGGAACAATTTGGAGATGTCCCAAAACTGGCTAAAAGAGACTGACATCAGTTCCAACTATGGCAATCACGGCCAAGAAAGTAGGCCATCACCAACTCTTAAAGGGGTAACCGGCCAAGTGAATGGCTTCTCTTTCAACACCAGCAGAGGCAACATTACTACTGTGATATCTGAAGGGTCTGGCAGGGCACCAAGCTGGAGCCCAGAGGAAGGGGTGTCAAAACTGTGTGCCTACCGAGTGATCGAGGGAGGCGTTGGGGGGCAGCTGTGTTTTCGACACACGCTGCCGGGCTACAAGTGTCGTAAGGGAGACTGCAGAACAGTGGTGTCTTTGGGGAATCTGGTGGCAAATATTCTCATCAACGGCAGCGTTCTGTTACAGTGGACCCAGGAGGGAGAGTCCACAATGACTGGCCGAGATGTGAAGACAAAAGAGACTGCAGCTGTTCAGAAGAGCAGTCGGGATCCTGGGACTAATTTAACAAGAGTGGGAACTCTTAGATCAAACACTGTGGTCAGTGGCCGACGCCACAGACGGGGAGGCTACGAGTTGAGCTGCTGGTGGAATGGGAGCTATACTCAGTTTGAGTGTGCTGGTGTCCATCTTGGATCTGGCTGCAGGGACTTTCTCCTGACTGAGCTGCATGAGAACATCCCCTACCGCATCTGCCTGCGCACCCTGGCCCGCTCCGATCCAGCCCAGAGAGCAGACCAGCGGGACTGTGTAGAGTTTACCCTGCCACCGTCTGGGATGCAGGACATTGTGATTGCCATGACAACGGTGGGGGGAGCTATTTGTGTGATGCTGGTCATCATCTGCTTGCTGGTGGCATATATCACAGAAAACATCATGAGCCCCACGACACAGCACACATACTCCTACCGCACTCACTCGCGTCACTGATGCTGCACTGAATCCCAGATGCACTGCTAAATAAATCACATGGCCTACATTTAACATCCATGATGACCATATCTAATCTCACAGTAATAGTCATTGTCAGTTTTTTTCAATCGGCCACCAAATGTGATATAAACATCCTGTTATGACTGAATTGAAGCACAATCTACTGTGGCTCTGCAAATAACATGACTTGTCAACCTCTGCGAGGATGCACTGAACCAAAAGTACTGATTACCTTTGCGATCATGCAGTAGTTTACTGTGTGTTTTTGTTCAAGGTTCTCTGTGATTGAGTCTGTCAATCTGTATGCTGGCAGCATTTAAACAGCAATACAATACATTAAATGGCTTTCAAAACATCACAAACGCCGGTTTTTGCCAAATGTGCAGCCTGTGAAAGTGTCCATATTTCGTCCTGTCCTTGCTGGGAAACATGAAAACTAAAACTTCACTGGATTACATTTTCCACTTGACTAAATCATCCCACCATCTAGTTTTGCTTGTAGGTCTGCAGTATGTATTTGTACCATTTTGTGAAGGGAAATCCAATCTGGTGTACAATCTCCAAATACTGTGCCAAACATCATATGCCTTTATGTCCTGCTGTCAGTGAATAAAGTACCATGAGGTCATTTGTAATACTTTACAGCTGTCCTTATTTTTATTATTATTTTGCATGTGCCTACCAGGACAATCTATGAGAATTCAAAATATCTGTATAAACACTAGGTGTCTGATGCAGGTCAATCATAAAACAGAAAATGGGGCTTGATCCCCTTATCATTAGCCTTTTTGTTTATGTTTTTCTGGATGGTTAAACAAAATGCAAATTTATCCTGAAATGTGATGAGATCAGGAGTGGATGATACGCCATGGTACATGCAACGTTATGTCACCATATTGATATGTGAAGGCTAGTGATTCTCTGAAAATGTCTAAAAGGACAGAAATGTCCAGTTGTAACTAACTAGGCAAAATAAATACCTGGAAAAGTAGTTAATCACATTGATACAAAACAAATATTCTAACCAATATTTCCATAAAGACTGCTCACTGATTTGCAGCATTGCCCAAAATGACCAAATACACCCAGAGACGTTGAAAGGAGACTTACCCCGTGTGTAAGCAGTATGGAAAAATCTCTGATGGTTAGTAAATGTATCTCCTCTCAGGGTACACATCATCATATAGCTCAACTCTAGATCAGAAGAAACAATGAATCCAAGAGTCCAGTGGGGAGAATCTACACTGCAAAGCACAATATGATATAGTAAAACAAACTAACAAAGGTTGCTGTCATTATACACACTTTAGGGATACAGCAACGTCCACATGGGTGGTGGGAATGTAAACAGCCTTATCACAAACATGGAGGTAGACTTATGTATAGGAAGAGTGAAAATACGCAGTTGTCTGTTCAAAACTCATTTATGGATGTTGATAGTAAGACGTTCTAATATACCAAATATTGGTAATGAACATAAATCAAAGGGAAAAAATAGCCTATATCATCAAATATAACACTAACACGGTCTGCTTGTATATTAGTTAAGAGTTTTAGGTTAGGTTTGTTTCAGCAACACTGTCAGTATTTAATTTGTGCCCCTGTTTTGGGGAAACTGTCCCGGGTGTGCCCATGGCCACTTTTATTGTAGTAAGAAATATGACTTCACGGAAATCAGATCTTTCACAGCACGTGTGTTGATAGACGTCACGCCGACGTCGCTCCATTTGTCGGCGTGACAAGCAGGAAACCCCGCCCCCTCATGACATCACCAGATAAAGCCGTATTCAACTCAAAGGGCTCCGCCATTTTAACTTCCTGCTTCAAAAGACGACGAGCCAATCGCATAGTATTTGTCGAAACGTTTTATTACTTTGCGTTACATAAGGGTTTGTCTTATTTTTGCCACAGTGACCAATTTAACTACCTCTTGTTAGTTCCCGACAGCTTGTATCGGTTAGCTTCCGGAGAGTCGCAATGCCGAGCCACCCGCTGCGTGTAGCGGTTGTGTGCTCGAGCAATCAGAACCGCAGTATGGAAGCGCACAATATCCTCAGGTAAAGATGAGCCGCCGGGAAGAGGAGAAAAAGGAAAACTGTCATGACGTGAACAAAATCTGTGCGGTGCCGACTGCCGAGGCGTTTTCTGAGCCGGTCGCGAGAGACGGCGACAGACAGACGACCCGTCGGGGCCTCGACGCGGTTAACAATGGACTCGCTGCTCCGGAGCGTCGCCCCGCGGCCCCGGCGCGCTGTACAAGCTACTTTGTCACTAGGTTTAAGGCTGGCGCTCGGTTTAAGTACAGGCCTACGTAGATTGTGCTTTCAAACAGATTCGGGGCTTTCAAAATACCGGCCCAACTTATTAAGGAGGTTTGAGGAGGCCCCACATATGTTGACAGGAGCGCCCCCTGGAGAGAATTTTCCGGAAGGGAGCAACTGCAGCTGTGCAACACCGGGTGGCTTCTCCACCTCTGATCCGTCTCCTCATGCACACACACACACACACACACACCATTTAGACGTTTTGTGTCTAGATGTATTCGTTTTGTTCAAACCAGAAGTGTGTGCTCGCTGTGGGCTTGTCCAGACATTTCACACCTGGTCTTGTCTCCTAATGGCTGCTGCGCCTCAGCCTAGTAGAAACGTACTTACAGATTTAGACTGGCTCTGACACAGCAGAGGAGCTAGAAATGGGCCTATGCTCTTTCAGTGTGCAGTGGTGTCTTAATTCGGCCTGTGACTTAACAGGCCCACATTAAACCTTCACCATAGCTCTTGTATGTGAGGAGACCCTTTTAAAAAGCCGACTCCATAGATCACCTTGCACTGGGGGCACGGAAAGATGCTACTTGTATGTGATGTTTTGTATGTAGTGCTGTTGCTAGAAATGGTATGTAACTTACTCTCTTGTCCTTTTCGTCCTTGCAGCAAACGTGGATTTGACGTGCGTTCATTTGGGACAGGGTCTCATGTGAAGCTACCCGGTCCTGCCCCGGATAAGCCAAATGTGTATGACTTCAAAACTACATATGTACAGATGTACAACGACTTGGTCCGCAAGGACAAGGAACTGTATCCCCTTCTCACTCACTCTTCCACGCACACGCACATACTGTATACTGGGAGCCAAATAAGTAAACGTGGCCCATGTACATGTATCTTGTTTAGATATTGATCTTTGTGGAAGTTTATGCAAATGTGACGTCGCTTGAACGGCACAGCAGACCGGACTGCACCAGTGGGTAAATCAAGTACAGGTATTTTAAGATGTGTCACAGATGTGTGCGTTATTAAACCTATATAATACATGGAGTGGAAAAACGCCTTGCAATACAACAGCCGTGCAACAGTAAGTGCAATTTGGTGAAGATGATAACATTAGGCTTTTGCAGAGACCCATCTAGACTCGCTACTAAAACTCGACTTTATATGATTGTGTGTTTGCGAGAGTCTTCATGTTTACACTGCTGTTCCTCGCTAGTGCAGTTTCCTGTGTTTTCGACATGCATCTTTTCCCATTGTCACAATAGATAATTTTTCAGTTTGAATAACACCAGCAAGTAAAGGCAGATAATACTTTTATTTTTGTTCAGTTATTAATTGTTTTACATGCCTAATGTAGTTGCTGCAGTAATTGTTAATTGAATTGCTGGTGCATCATAATAAACACTGTAAAACGTGGTATGGGGGAAAGTATAAAGAAAACTACCACAGGAGAACTGCGTTGGCAAAGAAAAGCAGTGGTCACAAGTAGACACTAACTGAAAGAACGCCCGATGGGGCATTTAACAAATGTAAATCAAGGACAGATTTCCCAGATGGCTAATACATTGAACCAGGAATAATTAATCCTGTTAAAAGGACAGGCTTTATGAGCCACATCTTTAATTTTGATGATGACATTATTCGCTACAGTGCCACAAAGAAAGTGAAAGAACATTATTTGCAACCAATTGTGTCATTCCTCATTAGTGAGAGTATATACAGGCTGCCTTGGATAATATTACAAGAAGCCTTGAATTTGCTGGAGTTGGTGAAGTAAAACCTGCAATCGTAAGTGATTTCCACCACATTTTTTTTGATTTCATCAAAATTATTGCAGTTACTGCTCCTGTCAACTGCTGACTGGTGGTGCTTTTTGCTCTTCATTGATACAGTTGAAGTAATCCATGTCTCCACTATGGGTGAGCAGTCTGTTAAACGTGTCTCTGGTTTAAATTGTAAGGCTTTGTATTATTCCTGGAATTTCTCCCAATTCTTCAGATAATTGAATACTTTAAAGACTAGGCCAAATGTAGGACTGTTCCTTCGCCATGTCTAAGAAAGTCATCTCGAGTTATCCTGATTAAACAGGCCTCTTCGTGAAAATCTATGCTTAAAAGTGAGAGGTGTCGCCGGATTTTTACTTGCTGTTGATGATATTGAATTGCATGTGTACATTTTGCAATGTCTTTCAGGATGGCCATGTAGTGATGGAGAAAACAGAATTACTTTGGCTATGTTTTAGAAACATGGAAGTATTGGGACAGAATTAATTATAACATATGTTATACATTTCAGCCTGCCAGTATCAGAATGACTTGTTTATAGCATAGTATTAAAATGGATATTGCTGAAGGCATTAATTGCAATCAAAAGTTTCATATTTAACTGATATTGCTCTGAAATGCCATTCCTCTATTTACCTTGGCTTTTATTTTTTTCACCAGACCGACCACCAATTAATGGTAGTCTTTCCAAACACCACTAGAGGGTGCTGCAGTTTGTCGCACCATTCAAGCGTAAGCCCCACAGGGCAAACACAATATACAGCGTCATTCAGGCACATGAATATTGCACCATGTCACACAGGCTTACTGGGTGTTGGCAGGCATTTTTCAGTGTTCTGTCAGTTGGAATCCTGTCTACTAGTGTGTTGGCTGTGTTGTATTACCTTGAAATGTTTGTCTCGCTCCTGCTGTTTTCCTTGACCTCCCGACTTTTCAGATACACACAGAACGGCATCCTGCACATGCTGGACCGCAACAAGCGCATCAAATCAAAGCCAGAGCGCTTTCAAAACTGCAAGGATAAGTTTGACCTGGTCATCACCTGTGAAGAGAGAGTCTATGACCAAGTGCTTGAGGGTGAGGCTACTCATAAGAAATGTCTAATCACTGAAGGAATATAGTTGGTCACTTGCAAGAACAGTGCTTCGATGCTACTTTTGTGGGCATATGCAATCACCTTTCTTCCCCACAATGACCAAGTGTACACTCCCCAACACTTCTGACTGTGTGGCACGCTCTTTCTGTCGTCTGTTGTTGCTCCCCAGATCTGAATTCAAGAGAGCAGGAGACTCTGCAGCCTGTGCACGTCATCAATGTAGACATTCAAGATAACCACGAGGAAGCCACGCTGGGCGCCTTCCTTATCTGTGAGCTGTGTCAATGTGTGAGTGTTTCCTACATGGTTCTTAAATGCTGTTGTACGTGCACACAGAGTGCAACAACCACTCTGTTGAGTCATGACATTGTGGTTTACTAATGAAAAATTATGAATTAAAGTAATAAGAAGCTTCAGTGGTCATCTAATGAAAATGCTGCCAGTCCTATAAAAGCTTGCTATGATTCATAAATGGTGTGCAGATTGATTTCAGTTCATTGGTGCAAGTGTGTGTGTGTGTGTGTGTGCGCGCGCGTGAACGCAGGCTGTGTTTAATGTGCTTCCTCCACCCCTTACAGATCCAGCACACTGACGACATGGAGAATGAAATCGATGAGCTCCTACAGGAGTTTGAGGAGAAGAGCAACAGACCTTTTCTTCACACTGTCTGTTTCTACTGATACACAACAGAAATTTGCAATAAACACAGACCAGACCACAAGCAATCAAACAATATATGGAGACACACACACCTAATATTCCTAAGTCATCTACAACACAGTACATATATATATATATATTTTGTGCCTACACAGCTATACACACACACACACACACAAACCGCACCGTGTCAGGACTTAAATGGCTGCTGTTGGACATATTGGTGATGATGGGTTTTTCCTCTATGCAGAGGACGGACTTGCTGCTCTTGCTCTGCCTTTATTCCTCCAGATCAAGGTCAGGCCAAGGTCCTCCCTCCATCCCAGTCCAGTGAAATCAAATCACTCAACCATGCCTCCTCAGGGAGAGCCATAACAACCACACCCATGATTAACAACTCCTTTACAACTCCCTCTGATCTGCCCAGTACAGCATATTGATGAGTTTTGTTTTGTTTTTTTTCTCCAGATGACATATAATTGTTATTTAAGCATATATGTCAGACTTTTATTCCTGACTCGGGGCAGTGTAAATGTTTCCCTTGGGGTCAGAAAGGGAGGAGATTTGAACTGAATGCGTGGTTTTGTGCGCCCATGTGTTGTAGGTTAGTTAGGATTGAGTTAAAGTGGGTGGCTTAATAATGAATAACCAAACCTAGACCTCTCTGAGGCACTCCTCCAATGTGTTTCCAATATAATGTGTTGATTCATATTTAAACTTGGATATGCTATTTTTCAGGGCATAGTTTTTTTTGTTTTCTTTTGTAAATGTTAAAGAATTGAAGCTTTGTAATTATTTGCAAATTGCGAGCTCAGCTCAGAGTGCCTGATTTTTCTGTATGTACATATGAATCCACTAAAGAAAGAAACATCTCTAAGAAACATGTCTTGACTCTTTATTTGGTCTGTTTAGTTCTCTGTGGTTTCATGTGAGAACATTAATGTAGAATAGAGAACTGGATATTGTTAAACTGAACTATTAATGTTTGATGTAACAGAATACTATCGAGCTGCTGTCAGAAGCACCTGGTTATTTTTCACGTTTGATTTAGATATAGACTTCTTTGTGGACAAGCAAGGGCAAGTTTGATTATTTTAAAATATTTCAACAGGTGAATATTGGGGTAATACAAACATATATATATCATGTCCTCAGTTTGGCTTTGTTTTGGACAACAATGAACGTTAGACGACAGAAACCTTTTGTAAATCTTTTGAGTTGTAAAAAGATTTAAATCTGGCAGAAGCATCTATCAAAAATATACCTTTCCGTTAATCGGTGACAGCATTGATGGTAAATTAGTTTAAAGAAATTACGACTAAAATTCGAAGCACATCGAATTGAAAGGATTGTCAGTGTGGAATCTAACGCTATCTAGGCTACGAAAAGTTACCATGGAATAAACTTGATATTTCTGGGCATTACAGCCAGGTTTTTGTTTTTCCAGATGTGGGTTTATAATATCCTGTCGAGTGGATCCAGCAGTAGATTCCCCTTAGTTTCACCAGAGAAACAGGATTAATGGGGTAGGATCTGCTCTCTAGTCCACACTCCGAAGCAGGAGTTGGTGGCAATGCACCCAACACGCTGGATGCCAACCCCCAAAAAACGTAAACGAAGAAGAACGGCTGACTGCCACTTCCGGATTGCGTCTCAGCCGCCGTCATCTTGCAGCGGGGCAGCGGCCGGTGCAGTTCAGTGGTAGGAAATGCCAGACTTCTGTGCTGCTGTTGGATGCACTAATCAAAGAAGTGTCCAGACCAAGGAAGAGGGGATAACATTTCACAGGTGACAAGTTATTGCACAATATTTTCCTGGTGCGAATGTGTTGAACGTGACATATCACAGTAAGTAGTCCCTCCTTTAAGATAATGTTTAGCATAAAGTTACGTGACTCCTGATAACGTCACTAAATGTATGTCAGGTTGAGAAATATTTTTTAAAATCGTTTTTTCTGAAGGTAAAATATCGGCAAGATGCTGAAAATGAAACCTGCCAATCAGCTGTGTTGTTGCGTTAATAGTCCTCAGCTGCTGTCACGTGGCGCCACGGTCACGCGCAGCAATTAACGCGAATTGTGACTAAGCTACAAGCCCGTGCAGAGTTGCATAGTGTTACTCAGGTATATTCAGATATATCCGGTTGTTTGCTTTGTGTCATAGGTTCCCAAAAGACCGCGTTAAAAGGCGGACATGGACAAAAGCACTGAGGAGAAGGGACTTCGAGCCAAATCACCACTCGGTTGTCTGCAGTCGTCATTTCAAGTCGGAAGACTTTGACATGACTGGACAGACGACTCGGTTAAAGGAAGGAGTGATCCCGTCGCTGTTTACGTTCCCTGGCCGTCTCTGCAAAGTCAGTGTCAGTAGCAGGTTGTTTCTATACAAATGGTGGCAATTTGTCATGTAACCTCAATCTCTCACTAATGTGTGTAATTCCCACCAAACCTAACAATAAAGGTCAACTGTTAGAAATTGTAAGATATTGACATAAATTGTTCCATTTTTATATTTGCTCTAGGTGCCCAGCACGCCCAGGTTGAGCAGGACCTCACAAAATGCTGCTGCACAGAGTCCAGATGTTCCCGTCCAGCTGCCAGGCAACCTTACGGAGTCGGCTTCGGTGAGTGGAACAATGGCTACTTAAAAAACACCTTTGCGGGGAAGCTGGGTTAAATTTATAGTGACATGTATAAAACGAGGAGAAATGTTTAAAGTTCTAACATTAACTTTCCCCCCCAGGATCATCAGTATGCCCTTGATCCAGTTAAAGTAAAAAAAAAGTTAACAGAGGCTCAGGACAAGGTGGAGGAGTTGCAACGGGACTTAAGAAATGCTAAGGATCGGGAAAGAAGGCACAAGAAGGCAGTGAAATCCTTGCTGGAGGATTTAAAACGCAAAAAAGTATTAACGGAGGACCTGCAGTGGAAGCTTGACTGCGACCCTGGTTGGTTGAACTGCCAAGCCCCTTCCTTTCACAGATAAGCATGTGTAGCATTTATAGTTGTCTCATTGCAGTCTCACCACTGCTCTGACATGTTTACTGAGAAACAACAATTGTGAAATTACAAAACATTCTTTTACAAATCAACGTTATTGAGTTTCCATCCATGATTTCTAATTAAAGTATCTTAATCTTAATTTTCTGTACCATTTCAATACTGTCATATAATCCAATGTTTATTCCACAGTTTTAATATATCATTATTTTGTGCTGTATCTTCATAAATGTAACTTCCCCCCTCCCCACTTTTCAGATCTTCCAGTTTAACTCTTTAAGCAGCACCATGCCTTCACTCCTGCTCAAACTAATTTGCATGGACCTAAAGCCTACAAGTATGTGAGAGAAACAATGAAGACACCACTCCCAACGTATTCATGCTCTTCCAGAGTAAATGTAATGGATGATATGTAAGTATGCGTTGTGGCTTCTGTCTACATCAACATTTTTACCTGAAACCGGTGGTTGCACACTCTGGATGCTAAGCCTGGATTGAACACTTGACTTTTAGGTGTGCTGTGAAAAAAGTAAGATCTAGCAAGATTTTGTTCAAGTATGTTATGGCGGATGCCTCATCAGTGTGACTCGCACACAATCAACGACAGGCTTTGTGAATCTTAAATATGGCAGTGATGAAACCAGTGTTCGTTGACACCCATAATGCTCTGCTGCAGCGTGTCTTAGAGGCACTACATGGTTTGAGGTATTACAGTAGTGTGACAATGGATGGGCATTTATCTAACATCAGCATGTCCAGTCTCCTTATGAGCATGTGCCTACGTTGTTCACCTCTCTATTGTAAACAGTCCCAAGTCATTTCCCAGGTGCTTTTATTTTCAGATGTACAAAACTAAGATTTATAAGGTTCATCACAAAGCGTTAGTGTTCTGCTGACTCTGCACAAGCCTGCTAATTCTGTCATTTTTGTACATTTGTAATTAAAACAAAATTGGGAAGCCTGCCAGGAATTGAGCTTTTTTTTTTAATGTTGGTGTTAGTTGTCTTTATTTCCAAAATTCAAAACAATTCCTCGAAATACAATAGGGACCTCACAGGATTCCCTGCGAGGTCCCTAATTATATCATTTTACAATACAATAAGAAAAATTTAAGAGGCCACTGCAAAATTATCAGTTATCTGGTTTTACTATTTATAGGTATGTTTAAGTAAAATGAACTTTTGAAAATTTGTTGTGGTCAATTATTTCCAGAGATAGATATTATAATTTTGGATGGGCCTCTTGCCTTGATAGTTATGCATGTGTTGCTAAATAGATGCCACTGTTAAAATTGTAGTTTTGTGAAAGAAAATTAAACTCGATTACCCAGGTACAGGTCATGTAATTTATAGAAATTGTTCCCAAAAACATTTGTAAGAAATACCAGAACATTTACTGTTTATAAAAACACAGATCCATTTAATCATTTTAACAGACACTGCTGCTGTGCACAACACTTACATAATCTTAATACAGACGGTCTGGTTTCCATGTGCGGTACACATTTACGATCTACACATATTAGAATGAAAGTCTCAGGCGTCATTTGTGTTGGGAAATGTTATTGATTATCTGCCCTAATCTGCTGAATTCATTTGTCTTTGTCAGTCCAACAGATTTTTAGACAAACTGACACTAGTTGAAGGGGCAGGGCACGAATCGTCTTACTCAAGGCCGCCTCACTGAAGAAAATCCTACAACTCAAACTGGAGTTCCATCCTTCAGAGAAGAAGATCCAGTTTTGTTTTCCTTTTCCATCTTGCCCTCACGGTCAGTGGAGGCAGCAGGCTGTGCTAAACTCTCTACTGTTGCTGCAGCATCTGCTTTGACAGCGTCTTCACAGTCCTGTCCAGCTGGGGTGGCACTTTTGCCTTCTGCTGATTGGTAGATGGCTGAAGTAGGTGGTATAATTCCACCTTGTTTTGTACTCATCTCAAGGACCGGAGTGATCACCTCCTCAGCCTTAGGCACCTCAGTGAGGGGCAGAGTGAAGCCCATTTTGCCTCCACTGGCTGCTGCCCCAGCTTTGGGAGGTGTAAGAGTCTTGGTCTGAGCCACCTCCTCTCCATGCAGCCAGTCCATCTTCTGAAGGTGTTGCTTGACAGCGTCATCAACTCGAGCATCGATCATAGCCTCCGTCAGCACGCCATCTTCAGAGGAGTATGCTGCCGCCTACAAGAGAACATGAGACAATTTATTTCAGGAAATTAAAATCTTGCAGCCTTTTGAAGTAAAGGATTGTGTAACACTGCAGTTTAAAAACACAAGATGACTGACTACAGGGAACGTACCTGCCAGGCCACACCCAGCTTGGAGATCTCTCTTCCTGACATTCCCTCTGTCCGCTTCGCTATCTCAGAACACTTTTTACCATAGTCAAACTGGGCCAGCTTCATCCTCCTGCACCAAGACACACACACAAAGATGAGGGACAGTAAATTATTCTTCTGCTGTTTTGCTAGCCAGGATGCAGTTTCTTTCTGACTTTGTTGTTTATAGAGCTCAGTTCATTGGCTCCATACATTTGATCACCATATAATTAGTGCCTCAGCCTGGCTGGCTGCAGTCCAGATTCCCAGAAGGTTGTTTCTTAGCCTTTATCTCAAAAGGGCCCGAATTTAAACCTTATCCTGGTATTTCAGTCAAGGGTCGTTGTCAAATATCCTACAACTCCTCCAAAAAAAAAGGTTTTTTGAAAAATTCACTCAGAATTAATATATCTACATGTGAGTGAGGAAACATTAGGAGCCTAATTACATGTTTCAGTATGCATCCCTGGTGTGCAGTGTTTTGGGTTCCTGCCCTATTTTCACAGCTATGCTGTTGTGTGGGGATTGTACTCACTGCCTCCCTCCAGTGGCGGGCTCCAGCACATATTTGTCAAAATACAAGCGCACCAGCCTCTCCCGCTCATCAGGACCCGGCAGAGCAAAATTCACTATTTCATCTATACGGTCGTTTATGGCCCAGTCAAACTGCTCTGGTTGATTACTAGCCAACACCATCATGAACCTGCAGGACAAACACAGAAATCAAGCAGATAAGAGACATGCTGGGCCGTAGCCAAGTTGGTCAAATGAAGTTAAGAGTATGATGCATTTAAAGGTTTAGATTAGAGCACAAATTTTGAACAGAATATAAATAAATCTTTACTTGTTGCTCTGTTCTCCGGTGCGATACAAGAACGCATTCAAAGTGGCTCTGAGGTCTTCGCTGATTTTCTCCTACAAAAGTAAAGATTGCACATTATGCAGTTAAAGGTAAGTCAAGTAGAATTTAACAGGTAAGAAAATACATTGTAAGGAAAGTATCCAAGGTTTTTGGGAAATTAAATACATGCAGACTTACAGTGGATCTCTTGCGAAGGAATGCATCAGCTTCATCAACAAAAAGCAGAAGTCTGTAATGGGATAGCAACAAATAACCTTTATCTGTTGATATTATATCTGGAGTTGGCAGTATTGCTGCTTGCAATTTTGTATTTATTTGAAATAACATTAAGTAACCTACCCACGTCGACTTGTGTTAGCCCAGTCAAACACTTTGTGCATGGCTGTCACACCATCACGGCCCATGGGTGCCACATCACCACCAGTCATAATTGCGTAGTCCATCCCAGAATGCATTGCCAGCTTCTACTCAATACAAAAAGAAATGCCTCGCAGTTAAACAAAGCATCACTTTCCATGTATGTAAATGTTTCCATCTGTCATCATTCAGTCCCGAGGTATACCTTGGCAAAGAGAGTCTTTCCCGTGCCCGGAGGGCCGTACATGAGGATGTTCCTATACAGGCCATTGTTCTGCCGCGTGTTTCTTGTTGCTATGGCGATGTCACGCACACGCTCTTCCAGCGAAGGCTAAGAGAGAGACATGTATCAAGTGGTTACAAAAAACAACATGTTTGGTTACATCCTTTGTAAAGATTCAATGTCCACTTACACTGAGCACAACTCCCTCGAGGGCATCCTGAGGTTTGCTCTTCAGCCGTTTGGTCGTCTAAGTAGTTAAGAAGAAGGGGCAGAAAAAGGATAATTAGTATATTGTAATCTATGGCCAACAAAAAGAGGAAAGGATCAACTGCTAATTAGCTACCTTGACTGGATGCTTGATTGCCTCTCCCACAGTGAAGCGGGATGTCTCCCGCACCAGTGACGGCTTCCCGAGCCTGGCCTCGATGTAACGTCCCGCCACTGCTGTTGCGTTTCGGGCCGAATAAACTCCCACAGCTAAAAGGGTCAGACCTGCCACCTGGTGGCAGTGACAACATTCAAATACTGTTCACTGCAAGGATCAGGAAAAAACAATGATTTCAAAGCCATTTCAGGTTTGCCCTCACCGACAGTCCAAACATTAAAATGTATGGATATTCTTGTCTATTGGATCGTCAAGGGCGTAATTTAATTAAGGACTGAATTTGTGAGTACTCAGATGTGTGATGGTAACAGTCATAAAATGTAATGACCTTTATGAATAAACTGGTTCAGACAGTGTGAACTAGAGGCATCCGTGTATCTGAATACATTTATTGATGGTACTTTCACACTTAACTAACCTATGTTTTGTAATAGATTTAATTTCGGAGAACTCGTTCTGTCTTTCCCCTCAGTGAAATTCAGTGGCGAATTCAACCCTTATGCATCTTATTTAGCATAATCATTCACTAAACTCATCGTGGATGGAAACAGATGTCTCACCGTGGCTGTGACTTTGTCCCAGTCTGACACAAAGGCCCTGAATCCTTCTCCAAACACAGCGCCTGCAGTCCTAAAAGCAAATACCAGTTAACTGGCAGCATTGGGTGTTTACAAGGACTGTTGCAACTTGGCAACTGTTACTTAACATACAAAAACAGACCATTCTTGTGTTATATATGCTGGCACGTTGGAGATTAAATTGTTTTAAATACTTCTTTAACATCTTCAGATTCAGCTGGCGAATACGATTCAGGGACACCATGAACCAGCAAAACACCGCAACCAAATAAAAACCGGAGTGTGAAATCTTAAATGAGTCAGCGTGTCGTACTTTATGGACTCCAGTACGGTCTGTCTGTGTTCTGCAGCCTTCAGTCGGATCTGCTCGCGGATGATATCAGCATTCTCCCTCTCCACGCGGGCTCGTGCTTTAGACTCGGCCTCTATACGCAGAAGCTCGTTCTTGTGCCTCAGCTCCATCTCGTGCTCTATCGTCGCTATAAAAACAAACAAAGTACATAAAAAGACTACAAAAACCACAACTCGAACATCTTCAAATCCTGTCATAAGTGTTATCGTCGTGACATCTATACCTTTCCTCATGGCCTCCTGTTTGTGTACAGACTCCTCCTGTTTGCGAAGGTTCTCCTCATTCAGGGCTTGCTGTTGAAAAAAGATTAAAAAAACAAAACAGTCATCATTTTGGCACCGAGTCTCATTTTAAAAGCATTTTATATAATAATCTTTTATTTATAGAGCACTTTTGAAAGTCCACATTACAAAGATAGCAAAATAAAACATTCACAGCATAAAATCAAGAAGACATACCAATACTAAATAAAAACATTTTAAAAAGGAAGTAAGATTTTACTCACAAAATCTGGGAAATAAATGATGGTTCAAAGAAAATTTTAAACTCACATACAATCAGGAAAACGTGTAGGAGATGACTTCACCTGTTGCCGTAGTTGGTCCTCATATCGCTGTCTGGACAGCTTATCTTGATACTGAGCTCTCTGATGGGACAGAAACAACTAACTGTAACCATTGAACTCTAATCGGTCTAGTTCACTGCTGCAACATACTTCTAACTGTTCTTTGCTTTAAAATACTAAAAAGAGAAGGACAACGCGTTTCTGGTCTTACCGCTTGATGCTGCTTGGTCTCCTCATTCAGAGTTTTCCTCCTCTCCTCTCCCTGGATACGCATCTGGTCGCCTTTAAGCTGCTCGACTGCTGCTTCGTACTCCTGTGTACAGAGGCAAAAGAAAAGGGTGCCAAAAACGTGTTAGACCCAAGCAACACATTTGAATCCACGCAGTACATTAGGCTTGACATAGTAGAATTAGACGAGTGTGGAAATAAACACTCATCTACACTTAATTCACCTACATGTCAAAAACCTCATCAACATCGCAGTGACAGTAATCTTTAACTTTCAAATGTGTCTGGATTAAGCTCTAATAGATAATATAGTAATAATAGATAGAAGATAATGTGCACTATTCATTGCATGTGCGTTTTCTCCAAAGTTTAACCTTCATGTTGTAAACTGCAGGGACAAAAAAAAAAAAAAGAAAAGAAAAAAAGCACTATTTAAAAACGGATTGATAGTTCTAAAGATGCCAAGTATCCACACTCTGTAACTCCACTACATCTCTCAGCACCATTAACCATCCAGTTAATCACATCTTCATTAACATCAATCCTTTCATTGATGCAAGTTAGCACAAGTGAATTTAACGTGTCGAGGGAAGCAGTGGTTTAGTATGCATGTTTCCGCTCGTACCTTCACTTTGGTCTGATGCTCCAACTGAGTGGTCTGCTCCTGCATCCGAGCCAAGTCCAGAGCTTCTTTGGCATGTCCTGGATGGATGGAGAGAGGGAACAGCACAGGGCTGAAAGGTGTGATGGCTTCAAAAACCAAGGTTGTCATTGATCAATGTAACAAGACATGTCTCCTTTATCTCCACTCAGTTCAAATGAAATCATGAACATGAAACAAGAGAGAAACAACTGGGGGAAGTATCAGCATGTGTGTGGAGCAAGTGGAATTCGGGTGTTGCAACACCGATTGCAAGGTGATGACCTTTTGAACCAAGTCCACTAGTTTGAATGAAGGCGAGAGCAGCACAGCGTTGTTCTCACGAGCAACCGACCATTCCACAAATATGACATTAAATACATATGTACAGATGTTGGCTGCGAGTGTGGGCCTCATTGTGGCAGCTGCTGCATCACTGAAGCAAAGAACACCGTGAACCAGAGAGGAGCTGGATGCTGGTGCATCTCGGTGTGCATTAATGTTGTTAGAATCTGTGGAAAGCTCAGCTGCGGTGGCAGCCACCTGCCAAACACTTACGGGACTTGTCGAGCTCCTTGGCAGCCTGAGCAGCGCGCTCCAGCCCCGTGGGATCGAAGTTGCTCCATTTGTCCTTGGGTTTATCTCCGCCGCCGCTGGAGCCTCCGGCCGGCGGTGGTGGCGGTGGAGGCTGAACCGGGAGACCGGGAGGCACTTCAGGCTGCCCCTTGTTCAGGCCGAACAGCCACGACATTTTAATGAGAATAAATAAAGTACAGGCTTGCCAGGACTGTGTGGAGCGCAGCTGCTACGGTCCTGTAGCTGCACTTCTCCAACACGCGTGTCACGCCGGAACCTTACTGCGCAAGCGCAACCGAGAGCGGGGTTATCTGTATGACAGCGACGGTGATTGGCTGGCAACAAGTACTCCTTCTCCTCATTGGCTGTCCGAACAGCTGTCTTCAGTAGAGGTCATGAACGTTGTCCCACCCGGAATCGATATGGTAGCCGCAGAGGGTCATAATACGTATTATTCACAGGAAAGGACAAGGGTTTTCTTTGGTTGCATCAGGCTGTTTCTGGTTTTGAAGGTCATAGGTCATTGACATTTCTGTGATGAGTCCTTTGCACATCACTTTCTAGCATGTAGCATTCACTGTATTGGATCTGTGAAGCATCATCAGAAATTAATGTTTCAAACCTGAGTGTTCATGCTTCTCATATACCACTGGTTGATTGAATTAAGATGTTTTCCCTCCTGCTCTCTTAATAGTTTTGATACTGTGCTTACTGTGTCCTATCATGGACACACTTGATGCACTTATCTTTGGAACTTGATTTATTATAAAGAATTTACTGAAAAAACACAACACTTTACAATCCAAAAGTGTTTGATATTTTTTCCCTCTTAACTTTATAAATGATTGGATTAAGAAGTGCACTGATTTCACCTGCGTGTCGAGATAACAGTGCCAGTGGGGGAGAGCAGAGGAGGGACTCAGACTGTGATCTGTCGTTTATCCCACAATTGGTTACAAGTTCAACATCTGGACAGAAAGACAATATTCACGACTTATTCACCCCTGACTGCAAGAGATATATTATTAAAATTTGTCAAAGAAGAATGGCAAATTAGCCTAGGGCCTGCCAATTCTACTGAGAATCACCACTTCAGCGTAGCTCTACAAAGCTTTTAGGTCCTTTCATTGAATTACTTCATTTTCAGGTCCAACAAGCTAAAACAATTCCCAACTATTGAAGACTGTGGGCAGCCCAGCAGAACCCCTTCTACATAACCTATGTATGACTATGTACCTTACAGCAAATGATCAATCCTCTTAACAGCATCAACATATGCCTAACCAGAACAATATTAAATCAGCTTTGCTAGCAGCATACGTCTCTAGGGATTGCAAATGTTGGCCTGTTTGCTCAGTTCGTCCACCACTTTCATCCAAACTGAAATATCTCAATTAGACTACAATGAGATAGATTTCCATGAAATGTGATAAGAGACATTCATGTTGCCCACTGGATGAACTGTAATAGCATTGTATCTTGTGCCTTCATCAGGTGAAATTCAGGTGAAAAGTCAATTTGGTTGACTAGCTTTAAAACCTGCAGAACTATCAATTAGTTTTTAATAATTCTGTAACTTTCTTTAGTAACAAATAATGGCAGTTTTTGTTTGTGAAGGGAATCAGAGTCTACTACACAGATGAAGAACATAGCCTACAAATAGATATATGTGGTGCAGCTGTGTAAATCAATGATTATCCTGGTGTTACCAGTATTCATTGAAAATACAGTTGGCCTTTGGAGGCCCTCACGTTGGGCTGATGTAGCCCTCACCAATTATTATGAAGAATAGCTGATTAGCAGGTGCAAACTCGCCGTAGGATGTCCAGTAAAAGACACAGATGTAGAGTTGAATGTCAGACTTTTATATGCCAACCGTCATCACAGAGTACAATACGCCCTCCAATATGGCCACCTTACATTTCCAAAAAAATAATACATGAAACTGACACCCGCCCAGACCCGAAAAACTCCCCCAAATGGGAAGAAACCTTGGGAGAGCACACTCAAAAGAGGGATCTGCCTTCAGAATGATCAGCTAATGGGTGTCAAAAGTGGGATGATAACAAATATTTGTCTGTCTGCCTGTCTTACCCATTGCCTGGTTTATTGTACATGTATGCAAATATTATATGTATTTGGGTAAGACAATATTATAAAGGGAGAAGGAACCGGCTGACCATAGTGTAAAGGTAGAAATCTGTCAGGGGATAGATAGGTAAACCTTTTATAGTGAACATCTATCTAAAATCCCACTGCAGAAGTCAGTCACAGTAACTGTTGGCGTCATACTTCATGACTGGTGTCTCATCTTATCGTTTGAATTGGTTTGCCACCTCTACTATCTTCTTCATCGTCTTCCCTTGATCTCTTCCTAGTGCACCCTGGGCATGGTCTGTTGGTTGACTTCCGAAGCACCTGCACCTTCAGCCAGATCAAAATTGCTCTTACTGTGTGGAAGGTCGTGGCCAGTTCTGACCGTATCAGTGTCGGAGTTGCTGTTGGCATACTGTCTTGATTGTTTTGCTGCTTCTTTTTCTTTATCATGCTTTCTTGACTTTCTTGTCCTTTTCCTGGATGGACCAGGCAGAGTGTCTTCTTCAGCAAGCTCAGCATCTGCATGTTTGACTAGACTAATTCCAGTATTCTTGTTGAAATCATGACAGTCAGTGCTGTCAGTGTGACTGTCAGAGGTGTAGTCAATGCTTTCGGCAATCTCATCCCACCATCTTAAACTGCTTCTCTCTTCAACGTCCTGGTCCTCTCTTGACCTCTTCCTGGATCCTCCAGGTAGGGGATCATCTTCTTCCACACCCTGGTTGACTCCAATGACCACAACAGCACTAGCACCAACATCTTCTGCACTTTCATTATTGTTGTCAACATTATCAACATTTGGATTGTTAATGTTGTCAACATTGTAAGTGTCAGCGTTGTCATCTATATTGTCATTGTGGATGTCATCATTGTGTTGATGGTTGTCATGGTTGCCATGGTTTTCATGGTCTTCATTGATTCCATTGTTGGCAGTTCCTGGCAATAGTCTCTGTAACAAAAAGCCAAATTGCTCTAGTATATGATTTATGACCATATGCATCCAAGCAAAGATTCCAGTGCGAGGTGGATCGGCTGGTTCCCGATTGCCTCTTGGAATACGACCTCTTGGAATATGACCTCTTGAAATATGACCTCTTGAAATACGACCTCTTGCAAAACGACCTCTTGGAATACGACGTCTTGGAAAACGACCGAAAGGAAACTGTTGGTCTGCAAGATAAGTTGGAGAATTATGTTATAATTATCATCCAAAGAACTGAAAATCTGTCCCTTAAAATGGTAAACTAATTACTTACGATTTCTACGAATGTGATGTCCGTCTCCTCTTCCGTTCATTTTCACTAAAGAGATCAGACAGAAAAATCAAGTTATCTTACAATATCAAAATGTTGTCCATTCTACCGCAAACATTTACATTGCAATTCTGAAACCCTCAAATTTAACATTTAGTACATGTGACACTGACTAGCTAATCTACCTTAAATAAATGGCAGATTTATACATGAGGCTCACATCTATACCATATCAACAGAACTAAGATTACGCATAAATTCAGTGAAATGTAGTTTCTGACTACTAATATCAAATGATTACAATACACTATCAGTAATACTGTCTGTCCATGTGAGATCTCACAATTTTGGGAGAGTGCCCACATACACACAAACATATCATTGTAATACTTTATTGTCTTATATTCATTTTGCAAAGAGTTACCTAACCTTAAACAAAAACAACTCTTAACCCTGAAATTTAATGGACAAGATATATGTCCCCAAATGGTAGGTGTCCCCTGTAATGTGACGGTGTGACAGATATTTTTCCCCACAATGTCTAGTTCACAAGCCTCACACATTTGAAAGCTTAATATACAAAACTAATTTCCTTTCAATGTGAGCCATTCCCTGTGAACAAGACTAAATGATTCTAAAAAATACACTTTTTCTTTTCAGTCATAGGGCTTCAATTGGTTAACACTATTCCCATCTCGGCTGTAAGTCCTTACCAGCAGAATAATGCAACTTAATTAAGCAGACACCAGCAGAGTCATGTTAATACTTCAATTATAGACTAGATAATTAATGAATGATATACGTACAGTGTGATAAGACTACCTTAATTCCAGGGAAGTGGCCTGTAAAACTGAAATGACAGATGAGGTACAAACTGATGGTTTCTGTTGAAGAAATACGTATTTCTGAAATATTGTTTGTCTCTTCGGTAAAACTGCAGGTGCTGTAATGTGTTTTGAGTCTTGTGTTGATCTGAACTGAGTGCAGAGTTCTGTTGCTCCAGGTAAACATCTACACTATGGCTTCAATCTTCACTCTATTGTGATGTCATAGAATTCTACCGTTGTATTTGCTTTAATGTTTCTCACACGAATGTATTATAAGAACTACACTAACAAAGAACATCATTTTAGTCCCTGAGTTTTTGAATTACTGCCACCTTCCACTGGTGGCAGTAATGCACCTGGGTTCCAACCACCGTAAAACTAAAAGGAGGAACATTATTTTATGAGTATGCAGGCTGCAATCTAAGGTTTCCCTTTTGGTACTCTTCCACCATTCTACATCTTGTGCACACACAAAATCTACTTGAGCCGATGCACTGCAACTTTATTTTTAAAAAGAATTTACTGAAAAACAAACTGCACTTAACTATTCAAAGCACACTTACAACACTGTTTCCTTTTCATTTCAAACTAAAAGTACAAAGTTTATTTGCTTTTTCTTGCTGCCTTTTTTCCTCCTTTTGTTGCTCCTCTTCTTTTGCTCATCTGAGGAGGACTCTGCCCCTTGATTCTCTGTTGTATCATTTTATTATTGTTAGAAACAAAGACAAAAGCACTAGCTTTTCGGGTGTAATTCTGCAGTTACTGCTATTTTTATAGTTCTATAATTCAAAAACAAAACAAATCTCAAAGATTTTGAGAGCTAAATAGTTAACGATATACCTACAAAGATGGCTATAGGTGGTAAGTGTTGTGCTGGTATTGTTATTTTGCTCAGCTGTCAATTGATCGTAACCTTTTTCTTCTTGAGAACAGCTGTGTCTTCATATTATCATTTCCTATTAGTTAATTACCATTTTCTATGAGGTGCTACCATGCTACACAACTTAAAAGTGCCTATGTCAACTGCATTCGAACAGTATTAATGCTACTGCTTATGTCCCTGGAGGTTAAACTGGCACATAACCTTTCCAACCTGAATACCAAATGTTACTGGTATATTATGCTCCTGTGTGCCACATAAAAAAGGAATATCAGTTATGTTGCACTTTTTACTGGAAGTCACCATGAAAATATTCTTTGTATGAAGTTACTTTCCAGCAAACTTGAGCAATGAGGGGAAAATATCAAAGACATGAATCAGGTTTGAAAGATTTTAATCATATTGTTGTTAACTGATTAGCTCTCAATATCTGTTCAACAATTGCTTTATTGAGATTTTTTTGTTTTTGAATTATAGGACTAGAAAAATATAACTGTGCAGATTTACACTCAAAAAGCTAGTGTTTTTTAATAGACATTAATAGAATGAAAAAATCTTTTCTAATAATTTAAGTTGAAAACTCAAAAGTTCTTTGAAAACATATGGTACATACTCTCACAGTTTTAGTTTAGATTTGGGGTGTTTGTGGAACTGCAATGTTGCTTTAGCAAAAGCAAAGTATATCCAATATAGGGATACAACTTGGTGGCCACAGGGGGCCACCTACATGGGAGTATTTGTTGGCCACAAACTGACTTTTTGCAGTCCAAATTTAGTCACTGAGTTCCACAAGGTTCTGTGCTTGGACCAATTCTATTCACCTTACACAGCTCTGGAAAAAATTAAGAGACCACTCAAAATGTTCCAACGTTCATTTTACTCAGACACATACATGCCTATAAATAATAAAGCCAGAGAACTTATAATTTTGCACTGGTCTCTTAATTTTTTTCCAGGGCTGGATATGCTTCCTATAGGCAATATTATTAGGAGACACTAAATTTCCATTGTTATTCAGATGATACCCAAATATATTTATCAATCAAACCAGATGAAACCAATCAATTAGATAAAATTCAAGCATGCCTGAAGGGCATAAAAACCTGGATGACCTGCAATTTTCTAATGTTAAACTCAGACAAGATGATGTTATTGTACTTGGCCCCGAAGATAAGATAAGATAATCCTTTATTAGTCCCTCAGTGGGGAAATTGCGGTGTTATAGCAGCAAAGGTGATAGTGCAAAACAGAGCAGCAGGTATCATTACAAGTATAGCATGCAAATTAAAATAGAAAATAAGATATATAAAAAATATATGTATACAAAACAATTGAATTTACATTATTGCACATATGAATATTGGTATTGCACATTGTGTGAGTTATCAATTCTCAGTTCTGGATGTGTGGATTACTGGGAGCAGTGCAGGTTATAAAGTCTGACAGCAGCAGGAAGGAAGGACCTGTGGTATCTGTCCTTCACACACTGTGGGTGAAGCACCCTGTGACTGAAGGTGCTGCCCGGTGTTGTTAGAAAGTCCTGCATGGGATGGGATGTGTTGTCCATCAGAGATGATAGCTTAGCCATCATTTTCCTCTCCGTCACCACCTCCACTCGATCGAGGGGGCGTCCCAGGACAGAGCTGGCATTCTTAACCAGTTCGTTCAGTCTCTTCCTGTCAGCAGTCGAGATGCTGCTGCCCCAAAAGACCACACCATAATAGATGGCTGTCAAAGAAGGTTCTCAGCAGTGTTCCCTGCACTCCAAAGGACCTGAGACTCCTTAGGAGATAAGAGCCTACTCTGTCCTTTTTTGAACAGTGCGATAGTGTTGTCTGTCAGTCCAGTTTTATGTTCAGATGAACACCCAGGTACTTGTAAGATTTCACCCTCTCGATGTCCATTTCCTGGATTTTCACTGGTGCCGGAGGAGTGTGTTTACACCAGCTCCTTGGGTTTCCCAGCGTTGATCTGGAGGACGTTCCGCTGACACCAACCCACAATGCCCTGGATCAGTTCTCTGTACTCTGTCGTCTCCATCTGCAATGAGGCAGACGACTGCAGAGTCATCAGAACCTTTGGGGGCAGGTGGCAGTTGGTTGAGTTGTGTGTGAGGTCTGCAGTGTAGAGGGTGAACAGGAAGGGAGCCAGGGCTGTTCCCTGTGGGGCCCCCGTGCTGCAGACAACCCTATCAGATTCTCTCATCTTCTTCTTTATCATGCTTTCTTGATTTTCTTGACCTTTTCCTGGATGGACCAGGCAGAAGGTCTTCTTCCGCAACGTCAGCACCTGCATGTTTGACTAGACTAATTCCAGTATTCTTTTTGAAATCATCACAGTCAGTGCTGTCAGTGTGACTGTCAGAGGTGTAGTCAATGCTTTTGGCAATCTCATCCCACCATCTTAAACTGCTTCTCTCTTCAACATCCTGAACCTCTCTATCTCTTCCTGATTCCTCCAGGTAGGGGGTCATCTTCTTCCCCACCCTGGTTGACTCCAATGACCACAACGTCTAGCAACAACATCTTCTGCACTTTCATTATTATCAACTTCATCAACACTGGGATTGTCAATGTTGTCATCATTGTCAGTGTCAGCATTGTCATTTATATTGTCGTTGTGGATGTCATCATTGTGGTGAAGGTTGTCATGGTCTTCATCGTTTTCATGTATTCCATTGTTGTCAGTTTCTGGCAATAAAGCCTTGTCAGTTTCTAGAAATAAAGCCAAGACCCTCTAGTATATGATTCCAGACCATGTGCATCCAGGCAAAGATTCCAGTGTGAGGTGGATCGGCTGGTTGCCGATTTCCTCTTGGAAAATGACCCAGAGGAACCTGTTGGTCTTCATTGATTTCATGGTCGTCATTATTTTCATGTATTCCATTGTCAGGCTCTGGCAATTCCCTCTCTAACATAAAGTCAAGCTCCCCTAGCATATAAGTCCTGGCCATTTGCCTAAAGGCATTGATTATAGTGAAAATACAACCTACTGGAAAACGACCTATTGGAAAACGACCCCTTGGAATACGATCTAGAGGTAACTGCTGGCCTGCAAGATAAGATGGAGAATTATCTGATCATTACCATCCAAAGAATTTAACTGAATATCAGTCCTTTAAAAAACTTTTGGAAAAACTGTACATCAGAGAAGTCTGTGTAAAATGATGAATCAATTACTTACGATTTCTACAAATGTGATGTCCGTCTCCACTTCCGTCCATTTTCGCTAAATAGTTCAGACATAAAAATCAAAGGTTATCTTATAATATCAAAATGTTGTCTATCCTACCTCAAATATTTACATTGCCATTCTGAAACCCTCACATTTAACATTTAGTACATGTGACACTGACAGCTAATCTACCATAAATAAATGATAGATTTAGATACATGAGGCTCACATCTAAACCATATCAACAGAACTAAGATTAGGCATAAATACAGTGAAATGTAGTTTCTGACTACTAATATCAACTGATTACAATACACTATCAGTAATACTGTCTGCCCATGTGAGATCTCACAATTTTGGGGGAGTGCCCACATACATGCATGCACACAAACATATTATCGCAATACTGCATTGACTTATATTCATTTTGCAAAGAGTTACCTAACCTTAAACAAAAACAACTCTTAACCCTGAAATTTAATGGACAAGATATTTGTCCCCAAACGGTAGCTGTCCCCTGTAATGTGACGGTGTGACAGATATTTGTCCCCACAATGTCTAGTACACAAGCCTCACACATTTGCACAAAAACTCCAGATTTTCTTTTAAATTCAACAAAACTTAATAAACAAAACTAATTTCCTTTCAATGTGAGTCATTCACAGAGTAATTTTAATACTTCAATCATAGACTAGATTATTAATGAATGATATACGTACAGGGTGATAGACTACCTTAATTCCGGGGAGGTGATCTGTAAAACTGAAATGACAGACGAGTTACAAACTGATGGTGTCTGTCGAAGAAACACGTATTTCTGAAATACTGGATGTCTCTTTGGAAAAACTGCAGGTGCTGTAATGTGTTTTGAGTCTTGATCTGTGCTGATCTGAACTAAGTTGAGTGCAGAGTTCTGTTGCTCCAGGTAAACATCTACACTATGGCTTCAATCTTCACTCTATTGTGATGTCATACAGGCCATGACACATAGAGCTCTAGAATTCTACCGTTCTATTTGCTTTAATATTTCTCACAGGATGTATTATAAGAACTACACTAACAAGGTTAAGAGGAGCAGATGAGACTCAGAGAGCATGAGGGATACATTGAGGTAGATAGAGGTGCAGGAATTTCCATTTAAAAAAATTACTGAGCATGGGTGAGAGCACAATCAGGGTATTGTTAGCTTTTTTAAGAGAAAGGATATGATAAGTTTGTATGGTGTACAAGGGTGTTTATTTGCTGTCTGTTACACTCTCTGGGGTGGAGGTTGGCGGTAATGCACCATATGGAAGCAAACCACCATAAAACTAGACAGAATAAGGAACATTATTTTAGGAGTATGCAGGCTATAATCTAAAGCACTGTTCATTCCCCTGGTTACATTTCCACCATTCTACATCTTGTTGTACACACAATCTTAACCCGATGCACTATCTTTGGAACTTTATTTTTAAAAGGAATTTACTGAAAAGCTGCACTTACTATTCAAAGCACACTTACAACACTTTGTTTCCTCTTTACTTCAAACTAAAAGTACAAAGTTTATTTGCTTTTTCTTGCTGCCTTTGTTCCTTTTGTTGCTCTTTCCTCATCTGAGGATGACTGAGGAGCAGGAGGAGAAGAAGCCGGTGCCACTCGATTCTCATTTTATTTTTGGAAACAGACAAAAACCACTAGTTTTTCCAGGTGTAATTCTGCAGTTACGGATATCTTTATAGTTCTATAATTCAAAAACGAAACAAATTTCAAAGCAATGATTTACAATAAAGACAATCAGGACAGGACAACAAAATATATATCAAAATGTTTAATGAACTAAACATTCAGAGGACAACCTCACCACAACTAATAAAATACATATTTACAGAGTCAAAACAAAGTCAGATTTGTCAAGTATCAGGGTAGCATAGCAAGTAGAGAAACCATTCCAAGGTCAGGGATCAAGGTACTGCAACAGAAATCATCTGTCCTGCTGGACTGATCTTATCTCCTCCTCTGGTGTCAAGATGGGTCATTAAGCACGAGGCAACCCTAGTATAGTGATCAGTTAAGAATCACAACTAAATGATTTAACTACATTAATCTTATATGATTATATAAAAAATACTTTGATGACGCGACAACTGTAAAGCAAGGAGGGGAGTTCCATGAATATTTCCACAATCCAAGACCACTCTTCTTAAAACCACATAGAAATTGGACATCTGTAACTATCAAGACATTTACTGTAGCAAAACAACACGGGAGAAGACACCAGGAGGCTCTTTGCCTTCACCCAACGCTGCCCGGAAGCCTTCCTGTTGCCGAGTCTGTGCCAGCTTTGCAAGTGAGAGGAACGACCGAGGCTCCGTGATGGCCAGATCACTGATAACTCGGCGGTTGAGCTGAACGCTGCTCTGTATGGAGGGAGAGAGGAAATGCGTTAAAAATATAGGTTGCATGTACCAACAGTATAAAGAACGTAGAGGAGACTGGTACAATACTGTAACATTCAACATGACTAACCTTGGTGAGGTTGTGCATAAGGGCGGGATACTTCATGCCGTGCTCTCGTGATGCTGCTGCAATGCGTGAGATCCAGAGCTGAAGTAAAAAAAAAAATAGAGCACAACAAATTATACATTTTATTGGATTACCTTGTTCAAGTACTGCTGTACAATTTAAATGAATACAAAAGTACTTGTTGCAAGAACTTGTACGTGTTGACTTGTGACCCCCTAAATTTAATCCGTATGTACCCTGGACTCCCTGCAAAGCAGTATTGATCGTGAGTTTATCCTGGTGAAATAAAGTAAATACAATAAAGTAAATCCCCATCATTGCTGAAGAATCACCGACTCTAGTCACCTAATCCAACAATGTGTAATATTCCAAATGTTGCAAATTAAATCTCATTTTAAAATCTCAAAACTGTAGTAGTGTTTGTTGCTTTGTGTATTTGACGAGTATTTGTCTCTTACCGTCCTCATGTAGCGTTTCTTGAGCCTCCGAGCTTTAGTGGCGTAGACGAAAGCTCTCCTGACCGCCCTCACAGCCAGACTGTAGCAGCGGTTCTTTCTGCCTCTGAAGTGCTGTTGGAGAAACGATGACCAACAGAACGGCCATCACTATACCGTTAGTATTAGATTAGGATGATGAGGCATCTTTCCAACCGGATGGAGCAGCACGGGTCATCTCCGAGGGGCAGATTTGATGCGGGGATGACTCACTCTTTTTCTAATGTGTAACTACAACATGAAAAAACGTCGCAACATTTAGCGTCCCCATCTCCTCCGGGAAATAGTCGGGGACTTACCCGTGCATGTTTGAGGAGTTCTTGAACTTTCCAGTATCTGTCAGGTCCACGGTTTCTGATCCAACAGGACAACGTCAGGAACACCATGTCTGTGCGCAGTCTCCTCTTTCACAGAATGAAACCACTGGATTAAATGACCTTAGCTCAGCTCCACATGTAAGACACTCGGCGTCATGCGAGTTCCATCCCGCACCACGATTGGCAGAGGCGCGCTGGGTTCGTTCAATTTATAAGCCCGGACATCTGGTGTCAGTGTGTCCTCTGCTCCGACCGGGTTTGCTGAACAAAAGAGAGCCCGCGTCATGATTGAAACAAACTACCGTGATCCATTAATTTCCACGGAGGACTATGGACAAGCAAACGACGAAAGACTGAACAAAATTGTCACAATCAAATCGAACAAACCACAACAATCCACGCTCTGTGTGGGAGTTTCCACGGCGCGCAACACCGGTCAACAAAGCATGCGCTCCCCCACCTGAGCGGTGGATTCTGGGACGGCAAGAGTTGGAGGTCAGAGAAAAACCAAAATGTCGCTTGTTGGTCTCACGTCCTTGAGCCGCTGTGGTGTTTTGGCATTGCGCTCCCCGGCAGGACAGACGGTATGTTGAAGGCCATTAGACTAAGTACACAGTTACAGTGTCTGTCTGTCGTTCTGTTCAGGGTAACGTCACAACGTAGCGCTCGTTCCCTGTTGACAGTGGAGGGCTCCGTCTATGCGCTGACGTTCAGGCTACTAGCTACTAACCAGCTAGCCCTCACTGTCAACTGTGGTTGGACTGACTCAACAACAACTTTCCACTAGTTTTTATTTCTTATCTATCGGTTGGTGTGTGTTAAGCCTCCAATGTGGACGGTACAAAGCTATGTAAACACCCAACGTGGCAGGAAACGAGTTAAACAAACGTGTAAATATTGTTCAGCTAAATTAATTATAGCATAATAAAGCAGCCTGACACCTTCGAATTCAGTCGAAACAAACAACGCTGACAAAAATGACTTTTTAGATTGAATTACTATTTCATTCAACGTGGTAGGATCACTTTATTCAGCATCCATGTAAACAGTCATGTTGGAATCTAATCAGAATGATTTCAATAAGGTTGAAGGAATCTTGTCCATGTAACTGCAGCTACTTTTCATAAGAGATGGCTATTATCAATAAATCATTTGTTTTGCGATTTTGATTTTTTTTCTGCTTTTAGCTAACAAATGCTACTCTTCTATGTTGATATTGAATATTGCATGAATATTAGAGTAATAATCTATCGCAGCCAGCAAGACAGTTGAGCAAAAAGCAAAGGAATCGGCGAAATATTGAAAGAAATGTTTTCATCTAACTGTACAGTGTGTAATGTGATTAGATTACAGCCAAAATAATCAGGTTTTTGTCCCCATGTCCCTGCTATCAGGCACTGCGGTTTGCCCAAACAGCAGCAGCTCCTGCAGCACAACCCAGAATAAAGACGTTCCAGGTGTACAGATGGGACCCAGACACTCCAGGAGACAAACCCCGCATGCAGACCTACGAAATCGATCTCAACACGTAGGTGTTACAGCTTTGCCCTCTGTGATGAGCAAGTTCAGTATGTGCTGCAGTGCATCAATATGTGTTCTCATTCAACTAAAAGATGTAAGTGATAATACACAAGGTGTCCTGATATCCCAAAATTGGGGAGGTGAACCTGAATCCATTATTTTCTATATCAAGACACTTTGGTGTTAGTGCATTTCTTCCATGGCCACTTATTAAACAAAAAGGGAGGTTGAATTTAAAATGAATTCACGCCTGGCATCCAGTAAAATCGATGATCTGTGGCTATTGTATATAGATTTTTAACTGTTATTTAACTGTTCAGGTTAAGCATTAGTACTCATCATCGCTGGTCCTGGTAGGATTATTGCTTAGTGAAGTTCAAAGCAGTACCTAAACAGTGTAAACAGAGGGCACTATTAACAAACTCAAAACAGCCTTCAGGTAGATTTAAGTCATGTGGATCTGACAGTCTGGCATTTTTCAAGACCTCTTCCTTCATCCAATCCTTTAATCAGCTTGGGGACACACTCAACTCATTTCTGTTAACATGATATTGCAAATATGTCCCGTTACACCATCATGTGTTGATATTCTGGACTCAGCAGTTTTGTTCTTCTTCACATAGCTGTGGCCCCATGGTTCTTGATGCCCTGATCAAGATCAAAAATGAGATGGACTCCACTCTGACCTTCCGCCGCTCCTGCAGAGAAGGTCAGTAACATGAACAGAATAATGATCAACTTTCTGTGTGTCATTAGAAATTAATTTGCTTAATTTATTTCAAATACTTATACTTTTAAAGAAAGCTCCAGGCTTGTTGATTTAAGGGAGTATACCAACATTGTGGAGGTTTGCTCTGTTGCTTAATTTTCTTAAGTGATTTTCTTTTTGTTCATGCTGACTATGGGTCATTGAACCATGAGCTAATGCTGCAATCTCTTCTTGTTTTCCACCAAACAATGACGGTCTATGTTTCTCCACATTACGTTACTCTCTGAATTAGATTTCCCAACAAACATTATCTGTAGTTACTGTAGAAAAGGTGTCTTTGGATTGTCTTGTCTCAGAAATGATATTAAAAGCTTTTACTATGTTTGATTAAATGCAGGTATTTGTGGATCCTGTGCAATGAACATTAATGGAGGAAACACACTTGCCTGTCTCAACAAGATTGACACCAACATTAGCAAGCCATCAAAGATTTACCCTCTGCCACATATGTATGTGGTCAAGGACCTGGTACCTGTGAGTAAATATCCACCAACCCATAACTGTTGGAACAGCTCCGACTGATGACACATTACTCCTCTAGTCCCATCAATTTCTATCTGTGTGTCAATCATGGATGCCCGAATATGTTTTCCTCTGAATTATGTTCTTCAGTCTAATGTTACTCAATGAAGCCAAAACATGGTAACATTTCAGTCATTTTAGCAACTGTATTCTTCTGGTAAATGTGGTGTATATGTTACAAATACAAGTATTCATGTGGCTGCTGAAAATGATAATTTTGGCCTCTTTTGATTCATAGGTAAAATACCACACTCATTACAACAGTAAATGTGTATTACTGAATATTGGTCAGTATATTGGTCAACACGTCCCACAACTTTCTACTTCTTCTTTGTTCATATATTTCTGACCTTTTGTGGAAGTTAATCAGACACACAGAGGCAGTTTTAGGAGTGTTGGTTCCTTCTGATCACATTTTCAGGTGCATTTTCCAAAGTTTTATTTTTTTTTTTAAATAAAGTTTTATTCTGACACTTGTTTGCCGACTGGATCTTTGATTGTACAATTGTGTTTGCAGGACATGAGTAACTTCTACGCCCAGTACAAGTCTATTGAACCCTACCTGAAGAAGAAGGATGAGTCGAAGGAAGGGAAGGAGCAGTACCTGCAGTCTATGGAGAACAGACAGAAACTGGTACACTGCTGTTTTTCATTTTGGTTAAACAGTCGGGTTTTCCAGTGCTCAAAATTACATGAAAATAAATCTGCGCTTATTTTCCCTTGTGTAGGACGGGCTGTATGAATGCATCCTGTGCGCCTGCTGCAGTACGAGCTGCCCCAGCTACTGGTGGAACGGAGACAAATACCTTGGGCCTGCTGTGCTGATGCAGGTGTGTGTCTGAGCTCAAACATTTAGGAATCGCTGATTTAAATAATCAGCACAAAATGTAACCGCGTGAATGAAAATTTCATGGGTTTACATCCTGTTGTTTATCAGGCGTATCGTTGGATGATTGACTCACGAGACGAGTTCACTGAGGAGCGTCTGTCTAAGCTGCAGGATCCTTTCTCCCTCTACCGTTGCCACACTATCATGAACTGCACCAAGACCTGCCCCAAGGTAACCCTGTCAGCACACATCCTCAGCCACAGCTTGTGCTACGTACATCTTGTGCCCTTCCACAGACAACGTGTGCCGGTTGTGCTGTTGGAGGAGAGGACAGCGTCTTTCTCTGTGTTCGTTAAATATTTCAAAATAACTCTTACTGCTCCTTCCTCATGTGTCTCGTTTGCTTCTTAGGGCCTGAACCCAGGAAAAGCAATATCTGAGATCAAGAAGATGATGGCCACATACAAGGAGAAGAAGGCTGCTGCTGTCTAAATCCTCAGTTGTCCTCTTGTATAACTTTTCCCTCCATGATTAAATTATACTTTGATTTAAAAAAAAAAAAAAAAAGAAAAGCTTATTGAGGTCCGAAGGGCCATACACCGGTCAGCTCCACCACCACACTCCGCAGACGGCAGAGTCAACTGTAATGGAAATGTGTGTGTGTGGTTGAAAGACTTGGTGTTACAAAAACGCACATGTACAGTATGAATGCAGGAGAGAGAGAGTGTGTGTCTGAGTCTTACATGTACCATATTTGTCTCCAACTCTACTGTGTGTATGTTTGTGCACTCGGGAGACGCTATGCTGCAAAAGTAAAATGAAGATTTTACTGGAGCAAAACAACTGAGCACCTGTGATAGTGGAGTTTGTGGTTCTAGCATAGAATTTGACACAGTGTGACTGTTTGTACATACAAACTCCAAACTCCACTGTCGCAGGTGCTCAGCTGTTTTGCTCCAATAAGACCGTCATAGTTTTGTTGCTTAACATTTCTTTTGTAGCTTGTTGCTTTTTTCCCAGGTTAGCAGCTGGTTCACAGATATACAGTGTACATGTTGTTTGTTGTGATGATAAATAAACACTTAAAATGCCTGCAGCTGTTTTCGTTGGCTATGAACAAAATGTGCACATCCGCAAGTCAGTATCATTTATTTAGTAACATGGCAACCTTTTAAAACTTGCAGTTAATCTACAGTATGCAACTAAATCTCTGGCCGGGTGGCATTCAAACTACTGACCTCAGTCTGACGGCCTGATGCGTTTCACATAAAACAAATCCGAAATGAAAATAAAATACCGTATTTCTGTTTATTATGGCGATCAGACCTGCCCATTATTAACACAATTAATCTCACCTCATGTGCTTAGTCATGACCTGACACTCACCTGCGAAGCCCGAGCTGTCACGTTGCTATAAATCAAAACAGAAGAGAAAATGAGGAATCAATGCACAGAGTTTAGTATGAGGGTGTCTTTGATGACTGGTTAGCAAGCTAACCTAACTAAGAAACCAACGTAGCGTATTTAAAATATAATAAAAAGTATAATGGTGGGTGATATCAGAAAACACACCTTAAATATCAGGTAGAGCTGGAGGGCTTTGTTTTTCTTCTTTATTGTTTGGGTGCCAAGACAGGCAGTCGGCATCCACGACGTTGCATTACTGCCACCTTCTGGTGACCCCTGGCGCTCTACAAGTACACAAATCACTTCTGCTCCACGTTCACTGAGATATTTGGGGCAAAGGTCCGAGCGCGCGGAACGCGTCATTTGTGAGCGACAAAAGAGCGTTTGAGACTCGCAGCGGCAGATTCAAGCAGTTGTAGTTATTGTCTTGTGTTTGTGATTGAAATGTATCCAAGAAAATAATATATATATTTGTGAGAAAATATTCTACAGGTGTGCAACTGTCATTGCATGAATTCAAATACTGACTTGCGGATGTGCACATTTTGTTCATGACGTCACCGTTTTTATACGGGTGTGCGAATGTGTTTTGCACCATATTCACTGCAGCGACTGCAGCAAACATATGAGCGTATAATTAATTAATGATCTTAATTTGTGATTCGTAGAGCAGGATTTGTGCACCTGCAATGAAGAATTTGAGAAGGTGTAACTGCCGTGTTGTGTTTGTGGGAGAGAAAGAAATTCTACAGGTTTGCTACTTTGCAAAGCATTTTTCTCTGTGACTTCAAAGTTGCTGATACACATGTGTGACTATTGTCTGCAACTACAAATGTCACTGTCACAGGTGCTCAGGTGTTTTGCACCAACTATACCTTCATGGCCTTAATGTAATTGAATTAACATCCACAGTGGTTTGCAGTTACTGTCCTCTGATGTCACAATCACCATCAGTGCACCACGTGCTCAGATTACACTTCCATACTCTCACTACTCAATTACCATAACGCTGTTACAGAGATCACATTTCTTATTTCTCACTCCGCGCAGTGGTGCACGGATATCTACCAGCAGCTGAACATATACAACACAAAAGACCTGATCATTAGCACACAAACACACCAGCCACTGCACTTAACCTGACCTCCATCACATCCCTCCTGTCCATGAACGGTCCCAGCAAAGACTTCATGTCATCTGTAAACTCAGAGCATAATTCAGCCCATACTGCCGTGCTGCCCCCCCAGCACGCATAATAATAATAATAATAATAATAATAAACTTTATTTATATAGCACCTTTCATACACGAAATGCAGTTCAAAGTGCTTTACAACAAAGATACAAAATGCACAAAGTGCTTAACACAA
>JAVQJF010001673.1:0-11458 GCA_036023855.1 Gadopsis marmoratus
CACAGTCTGAAGAGCCTGGAGGAGATTCTAGGAGACAGACAGTTACTCTAGGAGAGCTGGACAGGGCCGTAGAAGGTCCTGAACCCAGCAGCAGGACCGGTATCTGCTCCTTTGTGCAAGGAGGACCAGGAGGAGCACTGCCAGAGCCCTACAACATGACCTCAAGCAGGCCACTGGTGTGAATGACTCTGACCAAACAATCAGAAACAGGCTTCATGAGGGTCTCTGGTGGGCCCTGTGCTCACTGCCCAGTACGTGGAGCTCGATTAGTATTTGCCACAGAACAGCAGAACTGGCAGGTCCACCACTGGAGCCCTGTGCTTCTCACAGCTGAGAGCAGGTTCACCCTGAGCACATGTGACAGACCTGAAAGGGTCTGGAGAAGCTGTGGAGAACGTTATGCTGCCTGGAACATCGTTCAGCAGGACGCTTTGGTGGTGGGTCAGTGATGGTCTGGGGAGGCAGATCCATGGAGGGACACACAGACCTCTACAGGCTAGACAACAACACCCTGACTGCCATTAGGTATCGGGATGAAACCCTTGGACCCACTGTCAGACCCTACGCTGGTGCAGTGGGTCCTGGGTTCCTCCTGGTGCAGGACACTGCCCCAATCCCCATTGAGATCTGATGTGTATTCAAAGTGTTCCTTTAAGTGTGTGTGTGTGTGTGTGTTTGTTCATTGGATAGTTACAGGCTGCACAGAGAGACAGGAAAGGCGGGAGAGAGAGAGAGAGAGAGGATGGCACGAAGCAAAGGGCCCAGGTTTCCCTTGTTAAGGCCTTTACACACCGGAGACATAACAATTAAACTACAAAAAAATGCAAAATACTTGCCTGCGAATATTACTCTACCACACCAAAAGCAAACTAAATCTACTCCCTATCCTGCCTCGGGCGGAGGCTGCTCCACATGTTATCCTTGAATCACTGTCTTTATCATTTTTGTGTCCTTTGTCATAATATACAGGGTCAAACACTCAACAGGTCTGGAGTTGTTATGTGACAACATGCTTGATTTAACGTGCAGAAAGGTGTGTGTGCCAGTCATGAGCTGTACCATGAATAGAGCGTTGACCTCGGTGCTGTCAGCTTGCAGAATGCGCAGTTTCCCCCTCAACATTTCCTGCAACTCCTCGTCTGCAGGAAGACGCTCAGGACCCCTGACTACATCCAACAGCACGGCCAGAGCTGAATACACAACACACCCGATCAAGTTCATTTTTACAATGGAAAATGTCCCGCTCGCTACATATCATAGTCACAGTTCTTTGACAACCATATTTATTAAAGACTTAAAAATATGTGTTAGGTGATTAAGTTAAAAAATTAATACTGACCAATATCAACTGTATATCAGATGTTTTTTAAGTCTCAAATACTGATATTGGTTCAACATCGGTCAAAATCAACCAGCTTTACTCTTGTGAAGGTAACTTAACCGTTTTTGAAGTTGTGGGTTTTGTTTTAAATGTATTATATCGTTAATATTGAAGTACTGTATCCCTTGTACCAACTTTATGAAGGAACAGTACTAAGTTACTGGAGTATCTTTTTTGCCCTCTGTTCAGTTTGGCATTGCATGAGATACATCCCAGAGTATGTAACTGTATAACTAACATCCAGATTATATTTTCAATATCCTGGCTTTGTAATTATACCCAAAATTACTTAATACATGTTTACTCAAATTCATGTTTTACAACCTGTAAGTTCCAGTTTCACACTTCCTGTGTGTACCACCTGCAACAAAGGTAACTTTGTGGGATTTTGGGGGGTTATTGGGTGCTATAATGAGACCATATTGTAACACATACCACTTTAATTTGAACTCATAAGTTTACTTTCACATCAGTAAACTTGCAGTGAAATATAGACTGAAATAAAAATTGCCGCTCACAGTTATATGGTTCTACCAACCAGTCAAGTTGCAGTTTCCATCCCTGTCTGTCCAGACTCATATCTATGTAGTGAATACTTGGAAGGAACTGAATAAAAGGTATAAAGTGTATTTCTGGGCTAAATATAACTTACCTCTATATTGATGATACATATGTCTGATTCCAGTGACAATCAATGTGGGGTCATCATAGGTCGTACACACAAACCTTTTTTAAACAAAGGTGACATTTTGAAGTAAATCTGGATCTGGCGCTCCGTATCAAAACAGGAATTAGAATTTCTGATTTCAGTGAAATTAAATAACGTACTTGATTACTATGTAAAGCTGGATTCTTATAGAGGAGCGCTCCAATATATTGTTTGCAGTCACGTGATTCAGATCACCCTCCAAATTCAGAACGAGGCAGGAAGTGAAAAGCAAAATGGGGCGAGATGGAGGAAAGCCGAACTGTGCTATTGTTGACTCATTGCGTCGCCCCAGTCAACGTGTGTGTGTGTGTGAAATCTGGAATCGCCCAATTCATTCTTAAATTGTGTCTATTAACCTATTTTCAGGTCACACTGACCTTTAACCTTTGAGTCAAAAGTGTCACCTATTCAGTGCCGACCAGCTGTGGAATATGATCACAGTCTTCCCTTCTGTTCCTGAGTTGATGTGTTGAATAATGGCCAAAAAAAGTCTTTTATGATGTGACAGTGAAGTTGACCTTTGACAACCAAATTCTAATTAATCTAATCTTCAGTCCAAGTGGATGTTTGGGCCAAATTTGAAGAAAAGAATTGGACAGACGGACCACATGAGTAGACTAATTTAGGATTTTCCTAATCTCAAGGGCAGTTAGGAGGATTACCTTTCTTGTTAATGTTTGCCAAGTTTCAGTATCTGCTGCAGTGGTAAAAACACTTGTCATGTCATAAAACATTAGCCACAATCCAGTCTTACAATAAAGGTACATTTGTTTTTCCCAAATACAAAAAAATTATACTTTAATATAATAGTTTTAATATAATAGTATAATAGTTTTTTATAATAGTTTTTCAGGAAAAGGAGGATCAGGGTCTATTTGTAGAACAGACTTGACTTGCAAAGAGGTCTGAAACAAGGTTGTTCTTTATCCCCTTAAATATTCATTCTAGATATAGAGGCTTCAGGACCGAAAGCACAAACACATTCAAAATAAAGAAGGAGCAGTAAGATTTTGACATTATTAAATGATGAACTATCTAAAGCATTTAATGCCATGCATTCAAAATGTTAACATTTCTGACCAGCAGGTCACTGTGATGGATTGTCAGAAAGCTTAGATGAATGTCAGGTTTGGATTTCAACAATAAGACCAACCCACACACATGCGTAAAAAATACAAACTGATAGCCATCTATAAACTCGTCTATTGATTTGAGTCAGTGATGACACTGTGTGACTGACCCGAGGATTAATAAGTGACTCTTCAGAGGAACTCACAGGTTCAAGGTATAAACCACTTCAAATTCCCTCACATGACTTTCCAGGTCTCTTCAGTTTTACAGGTCACGTGTTTGCTCTCGTGACTCCAGTCGAGTGCTTCTAAAAGCAGCGTTTCCTCTTGAACATAACAAATATCAAAATTGAATGGTTGCAATGAAATGTAGTGAGCCCTTCCGTTCCCTGCATGAGATTCCTGTCCAGTTGGATTATTAACGTTCCCTCCACTGTCACCGTTAGGTCAACATTACAATCCTGCACAAGAGACAAAGCACAGCCGAGTCTGATGGGAATGTCCTTAGCGTTGAAGGTTTTGCATTTCTGACCTGATGGTGGCGCTAATAGAAAATTCAGGAATTGACCACAGTGTCTAAAAGAAAACGTTACCCGTTGGGAAGTTTTCCTCACATGTCGACGGAGTTCCCTTCAGACTTGCAGCATCTCTGGAGAAACCACGCACTGTTAAAAGACATGAAAAAACTGTGATGTCTCACACGTGACCACACTCCAGAAGTGTTTTGTACATTTTCCATTGCAAGTGGCTCATTTTTACTTTAAGCCCCATCACAGAATAGTTGGCCTTCCTCAAGTTGTAAATGACAACTGAAAGACACAAGACTCCCCTTTTCTCAATACAGCCTTCAACACATTCCCTTCCAATACAGGAAAGTAAGAGACAATTAATTAGGAACACACACTATGGACTGCATGTGCATAATACACTTCACAGTGCTTTCAGCCTGAGAACAAAACATAGAAGAGCTTAACAATTCCTGACAGTGTAAAGTGGCCTAAATGTGGGTGACCAGACGGTGAGAAGCATGACTCTTGGTGCAGAAAGTGAAGAAGCAGCACCTGCCCCTCCTTCATTCCAACCACTGAACCGCCCAACTGCCCCAGACTGCAGCTGGACTTCCAGTCCACTACTTTAAATCTCAAAGAGGGGGGCGTTTCAACATATCTTGTGTACTAAATAACACAAAGGCCATGCTTTAATTGATACCTTAGATGCATATTTAAGGATGAAAATGTATTGGTGGCTTTCATGCTATATAAGCAGCGGAGACACTTGTAATCCATCAATGTATCCATGAATTAACACCTTAACTCCAACATGGTACAAATAGATTAATTTACGTTTGAAAGGTACAAATTAAGAAGTAATGTCATTTTGAACATGTAGAGGAAACCTTTAAATTTGATCAAAGGGTTTAAGCTGTTGTTGAGCATCTCTCTAGACAAACGGTGTAAAACGACGTCAAAACCGACCCTCGACTTATTTCCCGTCACCAACTCTTAGTTTAAAATCGACCGTCCTGTTTCATCCCTATTTTCACTACAATATTCACTGGCAGACGTCACACAGACACGCGTGCCATAGAATAATATCTGGACGACACTTTGATCATTTTCTAATATGAAACAACGACAGCGTTGACAACATGTGGCTCTGACGTTCCTACTGTGGACGTTATTTACGACGACAGACCGATCCTTCTGTGTCGGGCTGGCCTCTCCGCCACCTCCCGCTGCTGTCCGTCGGCAGACATCTGTCTGCCGGTGTGCGTCGGTCCGTGGCGGACGGGTCCGACAGAACCGTGACCGTCTCCCTCAGCGACGCCGCACTCTCACGTGCCTCCGGCGCGGTGCGGTTCGGCCGAACCTGCCTCCGGAGCGTCGTCTAAAACGGCTGTTCCCTTTCAAAGTAAATGTCTCATTGGCCTCGTCTCACCATGAGCGAGCGGTTCGCACACGTCTTCCAGTGTGACACATTTCTGCAGATGATGCACATTGAGACTGAGACTCTTTTTTTTTTTTTTTTTTTTTTTTTGGCCACGAGATTGTTTTAATAATATAGCTGGAAGTCATATTTGAATAAATTTTGAATAGTCTTTGTTATATCTACAGGACGTTAATACAAATGAATAATACATCTTGACTAAAATATAATGATAATAACAACAATAAGTCAGTATTGTCCCACCAGAAGTGTATCAACATTTTATTCGTGGAATCAATATTTAGAAGGAAAGACTTTCAAAAAATTTAACTGAACAGTTAACTGAATAAATAAAATAGGAAAAGCAGTTTAGTTTGTTTAATTATCTTGTTCATTTAGCCTAATATTTGTTATGTCACTGTGAATGTATAATATTTTTTTTTGTCATTCATTCTACTTATTTCTTTGTGTATTATTGTTATTTGAGTTACTTATTCATCGGGAGTTTGCAGTGGGGGGGAGCTGTTACTTTGGGGTTTATTATTCATTTTTAGTCATTTTATTTACTTATTCATATCTTTATTAATGTATTTAGTTGTTTGCTTATCAGTATTTCTAAAGGTCCTGGCTATGACCTTGAGTGCAACATGTGTTACAATCAGATTTTTGGTAACAACATGCACAAATGTTATACAGTTACAATGTAAACATTACTCTTATTTTAAAGTTTAAATTCACTAAATGTCCCATATATTTATGACAGGTCGAAACCCTTATGTTGATTGCGTTTGTGATTTTAGTTTGCATTTGTATTTATATTCATGCTGCAGGTTGTATATATCAATTCAAATACGTTCCCACAACCCCTCCTCGAAATCCAAGTGTGCAGTTTTCAGGTTAATAATCAGTCACTGAGCAAATAAATCTCATGGCATTACCAAATGGGCTGAGAGAGGGGGACACGCACAGGCCTACATTTGATGCATTGATCTCTTACATAAAGACCAGCTAGACTCATCCCTTATATAAAACCAAAGAAGTCTTGTATTGTTTGCAGATGTCCACTCCCATCTTAAACATCCCCCCTAGCGTTTCCCTCTGTGTTTGGTTGTGTGGGCGATTGGGTCACTGTATACAAGTGTGTGTGTGTTTCCCCTCAAACGTCCCACGAACAGACTCAGCATTTCCTTTCCTCCAGTCACTTCCTCTGTCAGCTCGGCGTTTCGGCCAAACAGCAGCAGTGTCATCGTAAAACTGGAGCAACACTCAGGAATTTATAACGGCAGCAAACAGACAGTCGCAGCGAAGGAATCGCAGGACAGACGATGGCTCAGCACTAAAGTAAAACACATTCTGCAAAGTGTGTGAAAAATCTAGTGTCTCTTTGTAATTACACTTTTATAGTTGTCAGATGACCAAGCGGTGTGAAGTACAACAGTCTTTATGCAAAGCAAGGCAGCTTTATTTATATAGCACATTTTAAACACTGGCAATTCAAAGTGCTTTAACACAGGCAAAGAAAAGAACCAGAAAAGGAACATTCTTAAATAAGATTAAATAAAGTACGGCAACAGAGGGAAACAGAGTTTTTAATGTAGATTTGAAAGTGGCTAAAGTTGGGGTGCATTTGAGATCATGAAGAAGTTTGTTCCGTCTGTGTGCAGCATAGGAGCTAAAAGCAGCTTCACCCTGTTTGGTTCTGACTCGAGCTACAGCCACCTGACTGCTTCCAAAAGATCTAAGGTGTGTAATGGGATTATATTCGTCAAAGAGATCAGAGATGTATTTTGACCCACGGTTACTGAGCGATTTATAAACTAGCAGCAGCACATTGAAATCAATTCTATAAAAAGCTGGAAGCCAGTGTAAAGATTTAAGAGCAGGAGTAAATAGTTGTCTTGGTTCTTGTTAGAACTCTGGCAGCAGCGTTCTGAATGAGCGGAAGTTGTCCAACGGTCTTTTAGGGAAAACCAGACAAGAGGCCGCTACAATAGTCGACGCAGCTGGACATTAAGGCGTGAATCTCGTTTGGATATGAGACCTCTAATTCTAGCTATTTGTTTGAAATGAAAAAAAATGCTTATTTCATTATTTCCTTGATGTCGCTGCTGAAGCTCAGGTCTGACTGAGTCTATTGAAACGCCAAGATTTCTAAATGAGTTTTTGACTCTATAGCTGAGCAATAACTGTAATTATTTCCGCCTTGTTGCCAAATACAATGATTTCTCTCGTCTTTATTTAATTGAATGAAATTTTATTTAATATATTAGTTTATTAATGTAGTTCAACGGTGTTTTTCAAAAAAATCAACAATGAACTGTGAAGAAATTTGGGGTATTGGGTGCTACATCAGAACCATGGAGTGTGTCTTTAAGTCTAATGGTTTGTGATACAGGCTCATAGAAAAAGATCAGTCATTCTCTCATATGGATAACTTTTCATAAAACCAGGTAGAAATTCACATTTTAGTGTCCTCTCTACAACACAGATGGTTGTCTCTTCAGAGCTATGCTTTCACATCGCAAAACAGAAATACATAACTGTAACCCTTAAGGGTTGGTTGTAACTAATTCAACTAGCTTTATTAATGATTAATACATCAATTGCTTTATATGCCATTAAGAAGAAAAACATGCAGGTTGCCAGGTTGTGAAAAGTCCCTTTGACTTGTCAGACCATTTGAGGACTGCATATGCAACCTGCTTATTTCTTTAAAATGTTAGGTTTTGGTTAACTGTTCATTTAAACTGATGTTGTCTTATTTGTACTTCAGGTGTTACTGTTTGTATTTGTGTTACCCCTTTTGTTTCTGCAATGGTCTGATCAGCCATTATATATGTTTCCCTTTGTGTTCAGTTTATTAGGTCAGCTTGGTCTCTTCAGTTCTATTTAGTTTGTTATCAGTTGTCATGACCTGAGTTTAGCTCTGTTTAGTTGACCTCTTTTATGGACCCAGAACCTTTGTGATATATATATATATATCCCCTTCTTTTTGGGTAAATAAAACCCTCTTGAAAATCAACCCGTGACTCCTCATGCCTGCCAGTTCAGAGTTCAGTTCCTCACAAGGACTTATTTCTAGAAAAGGGCTGGAGATAATCTGGACCAAAAGCCATTTATTAACAATTCATTAACACTTACAACTGCAAACTTGATAGTTAAAACCCCAGAAATGACTTATTAACATTTATATCTGCAAACCTGATGTGTTTAGGAAGCAGAGGACCCACCCAAACCCAGTCAGCATCAGGGGAACAGAGGTGGACATTGTACCTGCTGGGTGTCCACATAGACAACAAGATGAACTGGACTAAAAATGCAACTTCTGCAAAAACCAGTGCAGATGTTTTATCACTCAGTGGTGGCCAACATCATCTTCTACACTTGATAATTATTTGCCTTCAAGAACACTACGATCATCTGCTGCTGGATTACTGAACGTTCCCAGAATCCCTATCTGCTATTCGCTATTTAGTCACTTTTAAACGTTATTTAAAAATGCTCACTGCACTTTTAAGTGTGCCAATTTTATGTTCACCATTTCTTACATTCTGTTCCAAGTTTTATTTCATGGCATTCTTTTCGGTGAAACTTAATTTCTTTATTGTAAAGCACGTTGAACTGCATTTATATGAATGGTGCTATATAAATAAAGTTTATTATTATTATTTTTTATTAAATAATGTATTAACCACTAATAACGCCATTAGTTACAACCCTTTCTAAGCCTTTATAACGTGTGCTTTAATAGAAAGTTGTAAAATAATATTACCGTTATAAATGGATTCCTGCTGTTTACTATAGAGGGCGCTACTTATAAAAATTGATCTAATCTCTGCCAAATGTAGCACTCTCTGTGCGTGTCCTTCAAGTAAATACATTTCCAAAAGGATGCTTCCATTTGCTGCTTTCAAGATAAAAGTCTGCTCGTCCACAGGCAGCTGTTTGACGTGATCATGCTTTTATTTTGAAGGGAGCATCCCTGTTGCATCCGGTGCTACTCGCGCCGACTTTGACGGTCCTTGCTTCGGTCTTTCAGCATCACCCAAACATTAGCTTGCCGAGTAGCTGTTAGCTGTTAGCTGTTAGCTGGTAGCCCAACTCCCCAGAAAATAGAGCCCTTCCCGAGCTCCTCTATGAGTCGCAAGAGAAACCACAGCTTCGCCGAAGCGAGCCTGTCTCCTGAGCTCCACGGCGCCTTCATGGAGCCGCCCGGGTCGGCGAGCCGAGCCGACGGCGATTTCCTCGAACTGGAGCCCGACGAGGAGCTGCTCTGCTCGGTCAGCGACATCGCCGAGCACCTCGGCAGAAACATCACCGTGGTGCTGGAGACGGCGCTGTCCGAGATCCGCAAAATGGTCAGCATCCGGATACGAGTCCTGAAAATGGAGCTGCGCGAGAAAAGCGAGGAGATCGAAGTGCTAAAGGCGAGGCTGGATACAGTCCAGCGGGACGGTCGGGACCCCTTCCCCGGCGGTGCCACCGTGGACCCGTCCGCAGATGCTGCTTTCAAGAAGCCGGACTTCAGCCCCGGCAGCAAACACAACAGCGTCGACCCGAGGAGACCCAAAGCCGTCATGCCCGGTGTGAAGAAGGAGAACATAGACGCCATCTGCGACTATCTGATGAAAGACAAGAACTCGAGGGGCTGCGCCGAAACCGACGGCGAGCAGAGCAGCCAAGCCGGCGGCGACAGGGAGGGTCGCCACGAGCCGGACCCGCACGCCCTCGCGCTGTGGCCCGACAGCGGGATGGCCGGATCCGGGCCCGGGCACGGAGACCCCGAGTCCGCCACGGACGACATCTTCAGCATGCTGCCCTCCGGCAGCAAGCGGATGTACGACTACGAGTGGATCGCACCGATGGAGTATTCGTCTGAGCTGAAAGGTAAAAAGTGTCTGTGTGTGGAGTCACAGAGGTGTTGCCACGCAACCGAGGGCTGTAGGTGGGAAGGGTTGTCTCTTGTGATTGACAGCCGACCTGTCCAGGTGTCCCCAACACCTCACACTCAGCGTCGGCTGGGTTCGGCTCCAGATCCCCCCCCGAGGGGGGAGCAGGGGGATGGATGGGTTAAGGCAAAGTTACGCGATAATCCGCCAAAAGTTGTCTATGCGAGAAAGGAGACTGGATACAGTCTCGATGGGATGGTAGGGACGTGATGTCCAGTAAGACGTCTGCAGAGGCCGGCGTCAAGAAACCTGACACCAGGCAAAGTTAAGGTTTGGGCAATGCAGTGTTCTTCCTCGGGGGGCCATTTGGATTGCAAATGACAAAAAATAGTACTTGTCAATCACTAAATAGAATGAAACAGCCATAACATCTGTTAGAGAGTAACACACGATGCCAGTGAGTATGACACAATACTAGTGCAAGTTGATTGTTTTGCACAAAGGCCACTAAAAAGGAGCGTTTGATTCCCCTGCACCTGGTCAGGGCAGGTCCACGTCGCTGTTCTAAAGAGTCCGTGCAGAAGCGTAACAAGACAATCACTTGAGACAAAACTTCACTAACTGCCATTATATTGTTATTAACTTTTCATCGTTTTTTTTTTCTTTTTGCTTCCATAAAATGCCAATAAGGCTCGAGCATCTGGTCAAATTGGGAAAACGTGAGCAGTAAGTCACACAGCCTTTCCCTGGGAATCGAGTTTTATGTGACCATGTTTTTCTCAGTCATGAAGGAGCCCGAGTGTGAGGACGCCCCGAGCGGTGAGACGGAGGAGGAGGAGGAGGAGGAGGAGGAGGATGAAGAAGATGAAGATGAGACGTCGAGGAGGGAGGGGAGCGGACTGGAGCAGGCCCAGGCCCTGCTCTCACACGTCCAGACCTCCGAGTTCTCCATGGAGCCCCAGAGCTCTCCAGGGGAGGGAGGGAGTCCCCTGGAGGGCAACACAGACCGGTCCACGGCAGGTGGGTAAGGATGGAGCGAAGGGAGCGGGAGGATGGTCAGAGTTACAAAAACAAGCACAAAAGTGCAATGAACTTCAAAGATCGAGTGATAGATGTCGGTGTGATCCAGAGCTGGGAGAACGACCGTGTGGCCATCGTGTCAGCGTTGTTCTCGTCATGTATCAGCCAGATCTAAGGCTCACCTGAAGTCAAATTCACTCCTTTTGATCTGATATTCTCTTTCAACATCTTCCCTTCAGATATCCTCTCCTTCCACTACACTCACTGTTTCTCATTCTTATTCGACCACAGGCCTTATCCTTGAGGAGCACCTTATCTTTTACTTAATGCTCTACTTCTATACTTGAACACTATTGTACTTGATCCAATGCAGCACTCGCAATTTGTTCTTCATGCTTTTTTTTATGGTTTTGACTTGAGCCAATTAACATTTTGAAAGCAACTCAACCAGCCTCTTTGTAAC
>JAVQJF010001680.1:0-80678 GCA_036023855.1 Gadopsis marmoratus
AGGTTGTCAGACATCCTCCAAGTATAGTCTTCCTAATTTGCAGTTGCAAATCCAAGTTATGCGTAAGGAAAAGGGTTAATCCATGTGAGTCTTCTTTAAGATGGATTTGGAGAAAAGGATTGGTATGATGCCCCATTGTCCAAAGGTTGGAACAAGGGATAAGGAAAAAGTTGTTTTCAGGTCCCGTTGCCCTTGTAGAATGAGTGTCAAGATGGGTCCTGGGATAATAAGCCAAGCGATGTCCGTCCCACGTACTGAGTTCATGAAGAGTGCGAAGAAGCGTATGTGATGTGCAAGATGGGCTGTTGTATGGTGAGGCTAACCCCCATAGAAGACTGGGCCACGTTTAAGGTCCTGACGCCCTGGACCACCACACCCTGCGTGCTGTCCTATAATCGGACCCAGGGGGGCCGCATACTTACCCCCTGACCCATACAGACCGGTCGTTAACACCGCAAGGTAGCCACGGTCTGATCGATCAGGGCTGGAGCCCCATGGTCAAAACCCGATATCCAGGATGAATCCCTAGAGAGACCAGAGCCACTCCCAACCCACCCAGGGGAGGGAAAAACACCTGATCCGCTTAAGCAGGGGTCCCATCACACTCCCCAGAGGGTGTAAGGGGCCAGGGCCAGCCGCGACAAAGCGCTGCCTCCCTGTACCCCCGGCACTCCCGTACTAAGGATCCCTGCTAGGGTGAGTCTCCCCAGAAGAGGACCAAGACGAGCCCCGACAGAGCGGTGCCTTCCCAGTACACCCACCAGGGCCCAAGAGCCAGGGCCAGCCGCGGCAAAGCGCTGCCTCCCCAGCACCCAGGGCACTACACCAACAAAGGCCCCCCAGGGAGTCCTGCCCCAACCAGGGAAAGGCTAGGGCCAGCCCCGCCGAGCGGTGCCTCCCCAGCCCCCCCAGGAGACGGCCAGGAGGATCTGGGCCAGCAGCGACCGAGCACTGCCTCCCAGAAGCCCCCCAAGAACTCCCATGCTAGCTCCTAGCTACATCTAAGCCCCAGGCCTACTCCCCACCCTCTATAGGGTTACTCAAAAAATCATTTCCTGTGCCCCATACACCGCACGACCCCAGGAAATGGTAAAAAAGTCCTAGAAAAATCTAAGCTCAGAATGTTTTGAAAAATAGTAGTAGGTAGGTCCTTCCTGGCACAGACCACTTCAGTCATGGTGCTTAGAAAGATTTGATATCCCATGATGCATTGCGGGCATGTTTCAAGGAAGAGAATGGGCGAATTAGAAGTAGGGGCGGAGTTTGAGTTGTGGGCGGGTCCCACAAATCTTTTTTTTTTCAAAATTTCATCAGCTGTCTTCTTGAGCCTGAGTAGCAATGCATGTGTGTGTGTGTGTGTGACAAGCAGCCCGTGCACTGTCGACTAAGACCTCTAGAGTTTTGCACTGGGCTGTTAGGAAACCCCCCAGGTGTCACCCTAGGCACAAGGTAGCAAGCACATATGCGGTCAGTACTAAGAGTCTAAACGGCGGATCCTTAACCCTCATGCTGTGTTCTGGTCAAATTTGACAGATTTAAAAGTTTTTTCACTGAAAAATATAGTTCATTTGATCAGGCTGACCTGAGATTCCATGACTTTGTCCACAAAGAGGATTTCAACACACAAAATGAACTGTATAAATTTGCATACAATTATGTGTGTTTTATTCAACTTTTGTATACTCTTGGTGTTCCCGGTCAAAAATGACCGGCCATTAGAAATGAATGGGGAGACTACAATTAGTGTAAGAAACTGAGCTCAGGTACATCCTCATTTGTCAGATTAACACACACACACACACACACACACCTACTGTTCCCTGGCAACCACTACAGGAATCTTTGCCCAGTAGTCAGGGCAGGAAACTGGCAGTAAGGACGGATTAGAGGAGGAAGTGTCAGAAGTTGAAGACGACACAGAATATAATCCAGAAATAACTGATGGGGAGGAATCCAGTGATGAAGATGTTTTACAGAGTGCTTTGCACAATCTAGGGGAAATGGGAAACATTTTCATACAACTCAGTGCAAATACTGGCCATAGACTCAACATATTTTGGACATTTACAAATACCTATTTATGGCAGCAATGTAGAAATCTATTATCATAACCTTCCAGGAGATTTAAGTTGGAGTATGAAATCACCTCTGCACAATACTCTACCTCACACATCTCAGTGGTTATGTAACTGGCTTTGAAATCAACATTTATCTCGAGGAGCTGACATGTGTATTAGTGTGTTTAATGTTAAGTTTGGAGCAGCATTGCTTTCCTGTTTCCATTTAGTTTCCATCAATCCATTTGCAGCATTACACTGGCAGTGGCACATTTTGGTAATCATCCATTTGTTCTGTCAACAATCAACTCCAACAAAACAGATAATACTTTATCCTTTATTTGTTTTGGAAGTAGACAATGGCCATGTGATCAAAGTAACCCAATTACATCACAGCTCTGGATATTTGACTTTTATAAACCTACCAACAGAAGATCTAAACAAGAATACGTACCTGGAAAATGACTGTTGTTAAATTACATGTGAGAGAACACGTTGCCTCATCTGTTTGCTTTAAACTGGATGTTCACTGGCTGATGGATCATGGTTTGTTGAGGGTAAGTAGTTGCGCAAACCCTAGTTTGGGTTGTGGGGGTTTCACAACGTGACCATGTGTTGGATCCAGAAGAACAATCAAACCGGGATAGGGAGGGGACTGTGGGGACAATACCAAGGCTGTGCCCTGTAGGCCCCATGACACATAAAGGCCTGATTATCCTCCCCATTCCTAATTGGCTGGACTTGTGGAGTGGACAGACAGTGGACTCAGTATTTCCCTTCCTCTGTTGAACAGTGGGGACTCCACTCCAGTCTCGGCCAGGGCACAGCAATTTAAGGGGAGCTGTTGTTATGGAGAGCCACTGTGGGAAAGTCATTAAAGTGTAAAGCATCTCTCTTTTATTTCTTTCTAAAGGACTCCTGGAAGAGACACCCACTAAGGCGGTGGATGATAATGAGTGCTGACACACACCAGCCACCCCCATAGTGCCATGTGTACCTACAGCCGCTGCCATGGCGAACCGATTCTCTGCTATGAAACCAGCCTGACGCACGGCAAGAAGGGCTTCCTCTTTTCCACTGGTGGCCAGTGTCTATCAGCAAACTACTAAATAAGACCTTTTCTTCCAACAGGAAAAGGACTTTTAGTCAGTTTGGTGGCTGTTGGTAGTGCGTTGCATGGGGGGCTATTCTGTCATGTGCTCCAAAGACCAGCATGTCATTATTTATTAAAGGAGCCTTTGTGAATGCCTGATACGCAGCACATGGCTCTTAAGAATTCTGAGGTGAGGCCTTTAATTCAATCAAAGGTCATTCCTCAACCATCTCCTCTTACTGATCATATCATTATTATTCCATGCAATATATATTTAAGTGGTGAACTGGATAGTGCACAGGTAAGTACAAAACTACCTATCATCCTTTCTCCAGTGAAATGACCCACAGGGCAGGCTATTATCATAGCATTACCAGCATAGACCACAAAATGAGCCGTAACAGCATGCTGGGACAAAGGTACAATAAGTAGCTATTTGCAATGCATTGTAATGACAGAAGATTGCCTTTACTGCGAAAACACATAGTGGGAGTTCCCTTTATGCAAGTTGAACTGCTGCATATAAAACAATCAGAGGTGATACCATGGCCAGTTCATAAATGAGCAGCAGGTAAACTATGTCAAGATCCCTGTGGTGCAGTAAGATAGTGGCACAGAAACAGCTTGCGGATGAGTCTAATGTTGAATTTCAGAGTATGACAACCTCCCTTCAAAGTGGAGCACAGAAACCGGTCTGAAGCAGTCTGCTGAGGACAAGTGTTATTCATTCATTGTCCCAGTATTCCTTTGAAAAAGGGGGGCCTCTGCTGGAATCCAGTGGTACCACATGTTGTTTACCAAACCCTTTCACACCACAGGACATCCTGATATTCAGTTGGCTTGTTTTGTTCTGTAACCATAGCATGCAGCTGTCTCATCAAACAGAATTTAATAATTCATAAAAAACACTGTACTTTTCTGACCTGACACCAGGGATGTAATATTCACAATGCTCTAGAAATCATGTGTAACTCCCCTCAGTAAGGTTCACTGTGCAGCCCACTCAAAAAAAATATTTCATTTTGGCTTGTTGGACTCAGTTGAATATTTGGCCAGTTGTCACACCACCATTGTATTTTTGTTCTGGGCCACATGCAAAAGGATACCATTCACAGAATAGATCAAAGACACCCAGTCACCCAGAGGTGAAGAAAGACCTAACTGTCCATACAGTGTACAGAAACAACATTGATTGGTTTTGTTAATGGCTGGATATAGGAAAGAATGATTGATTTGACTGCCCATGCATTGATGTTTTTCAGGCTATGTCCTGGTGGTCACACTGTTATTTGCAATGTTCTTCTTTTATATTTTCCCGGAACTGCATTGAGATTCTCTCTCTCTCTCTCTACACTCCTGTGTATGTTTCCTTCTCCCAAGGCCCACATATAGACTTGTGAAAAGCGAGGTTATGCAACAGCCCGGCCACTTGAATAAACTGCCATTTACTGAGCTTGAATGGAGAAGTTAAGAATGGTGAGGGACCCATTGTGAGTTGTCATTGGTATGCATAGCAGTTCAGCAATACTAATAAGACCCTTGTTGATTTATATCAAAATACGCTGTATCGTTACCCCCTGATCTGGCCGAGCTTTCTTCTCCATGTCATCCTAAAACTGCTTCTGTCATAGAGACCAACAGAAACAGCCCAGTCATGAGGCCCACCCATGCATGACACATGGAGGACTAAAACACCCCTATCAACACTTAGAATGAAGCCAGCTTAGTCTGATATGTTTTCTGTTCAAATCATGTGTTCAAAAGTACTCGGAGGCCAATCTTGAGTAAACACTTCACTGCAGCGAGGGCCTGAAATATGTTCATGTGAAACAATAACAAAAGCTTGGTCACCTGGTCAAAATCAAATTAGCATTTTCTCCTGCACCGAATATGTCAGTGCTTTTATTCTGACAAAGCAATGTGTAACCTCCTTGTTGGCCTGATGGAACAGTGTTTCAATAAGAATTTGACACCCATTGTCACCTGAACCGATGCAGATAACCAACTGTTCTGGTTCATTTTAGCCTAAACACAAGGATTCAACCCATCGCAGTAAATCCACCATCTCCTCCCTTCCAGTCTGTCTGAAGCGGAGTGAACTGGGTTAGGGTTATATAACCAGTGTCTGCTCCCATAGATCCTCAGCAGCTCGCCTTCCCCTAATCTTTTCAGCTTGATTACACCCTCCATCCCCCTCCCCTGCCGACTCTTTCAACTGAGAGTGTTCTCACACACAAGCATCCACACTGGCGCACATGAACAGAGCGTCAGGATCCGCCACGCTCCGGTTTAGAGTGGATGGGATGCTCAAGATTGCAAGTGTGAGTGTGTGTAGGGCTGCAGCAGTGTTTTGACAGTGTGCAGGCAGAATCTCATGACAAACAAAAAGCACATGCGGCCACGTCCGAGGTTGTGCATGTTCACCAACCTTGCGTCCTCTGATTTCCAGACCTGTCCAGTTGTTTATACTGTATCTTACCATCAAGAACAATCAGTGTCAGTCATTACTGATAGCCTTGATAGTGGTTTTGTAACACAGTGGTGATGAAAGAAAACTGTAGATATGCTGGAAGTGTTCCTGCAATGAATATGGATGCAACATGCAAATAGCATATTACGAAAGAGACAAACGGTGGTAGCGTCAGCATTTACTACTGTTTGTTTTCAGCATGTCTGTGCCCCTTCAAATGGTTTTCTCTTCGATTTCTTGAAAGAAATTAAACATATTGCTCTGTTCTTATCGTTTGCTGAGCAACCAAAGTAAACATTTTGCGGTCACGCGATACATTTGGTTGCTGCTGCGACAGGCCAAATAAGCTATCTAAGAACTGTAAATTACATTTAGCAATAAGGCGGTCTGTATTCTTTTATTGTGGAACTGTAAAACTGTTAACAGCCTTTGGCCATTGCTGAAAGGGATGGAAAGGAAAAGCATGCAGACTTTGGTCATGTTCTTTTCCTTATAAAAAGGGACACATAAAAATCTATTTTGCAAGAAGTCTGACAACACAGGGGAACATGACGGTTCGAAGGGCAAAGGGTGGCTTCCGTTTGGGCTATTCTTTTGTGACAAGTAAGCGTAACTGCAGCGGTAAACTATGAGCGCTCACCAGGAGCATAAACATAAATATTCTCCTCAGGCTGCAGCTTACCCTAGCCCTACCCTTACAGCTAACCTGTGCACCTCCAGAAGGCAGTAAATCTTCCAGCCTCCACCTGGCTAAACATTTAATATGTTTTATGAGCCTAATCAGTGAAGGCCAACAGGCAGAAGATACAGGAAGTAGGCATGTTTGACAGTTTTGTGTAAGGCAACATACAGCAAACCTGCAAGCAGTTGAAAGGTGGGGAAGGATGTGGTTTGAGGGGTTCAGTAGTTTTCATGTTTTCCCAAAATATTAACTGTTGTTGTGTGGGCTTAATCACAGAAAATCCCATTATGTGCCATCGATATATGACAGCCTCAGTGTTTTGGCTGAGTTCCCTGCCTGGCTCATGCAGTGACTGTAGCCTCAACCCACCATCTGCTTATTCAAACTCTTACTGACAGTTTTTCACTCCTTCGGCTGTAAACTCAGTCACTCAATGCATCTAAATCCCTACAGCCTTTCATTTTTATCTCTACCAACCAAGACTCAGTGGAATTACACTCCTGCGCCTTTAAATTTAAGCTTTTATCAAAAAATCAACTGTGAAATTGAACATCTATAGTTTTCTGAGCCTCGCTGATAGGAAAAATCCATTTTGTCATTTGTGAGCTGCCCAAGAAAGTAGGGCACCCCAGATCTGGGCCTCCGTCATCCCATGAGCACAACAGAGCTTTATCAGCATTGTGGATACTCAAAATAATACTCTCATAACTTTGATGTACCGTAATTAGTGCTATCATATGAGATTTCCAAACACATAAAACTGTTGTGTTTTTGACGCAGTGTTGATAAATCCTCTACAAATATGATGTACACCACTCGCATGTTTCGCAAGTTTATCTTGCAAACATCCCAACACAATGCTTTGTGAAAACAGCAAACAATTTCTAATTGATTTTGCATACTAGCAACCAATATGCAGTTTAGAATGTTATCAAATTCACTTAAACATAATCCACTACACCATTTCTTCTCTGTAAGTCTCAACAAAAGCCAGCAGAGGCTTGTTACGATCTACTGACATCTATTGGATTAATGTAAAACGCCACATTTTATATAACTTCCCTGAAACCATAATTGTGGCTCTGGCGCCATCCAGTGGCATCAACCTTTAACACACATAAACGCATGAAGACGTTCAGGCGGCTGGTTTGGCATAGAAAGGTTTACTGAAGCACACAGTCACCAACTGTTTCATTCAAAGTACACCATCTTTCTGAAACGTATGGGGAAACATTTTATGCTTTATGTCTTGTTGTTTTCCTACAAACTGCTGTGAAAGACTCTTTATAGACTCCCTCTTGGAATAAATAATGCCTGTAACTATTATCGTGCCCCAAGAAATGAGGGTTATCCTACAAGATCACACTGAGCTTGAAATGCTGATATATAACAAATCCAGTTGGACATTTTTATTCATTTCTCTCCTCTTCACTGATGACACAAAATGCAATGTTGTCACGCTGCGCATACATAATGAGCAACCTTGTGTGCTACAGTAAGAGCGTTTTTTTTTTATTATTTATATCTTTTGAAGGATTCACATTTGGCTACTTAAATAAACAAATTATAATCTTCACAAAAATATTCTGTCTTTTACAGATTTTTGTAAAAGTGCTACACAATTAAAATATACAGATAACACCAATACTTCACAACAGGGTGTTTGCATTTCCATGAGTCAGTTCTCTGAACATGCAAACAAATAAGCTCAGGACTCCGATTTGGCACGAGAGAGCTTGGACAGAAAAACTGGTCCCTCTGAGGAGCTGTGTCACAAATAATGATGGTTAATACTATATAAGGGAATGCACTGGTCACTGGACTGTGTACCTGTGTGCAGGTGTTCACGCTCCTGCAATGCCATATAAATCTCTGAGATGGAACATTTAAGCCATTTGCATGCATTTGTTACATCCACAAAAAACAAAAACCTGGTGAGGCCGTCCTAACAATATGGACTAGAAACCGAGAGCCAAACAAAGGCTTTCTGAAGAAAAATGCTGTTGTGCACTTTTATTATAGCCCTCATTAGTTTTATCCTGATATATCAGGCTAAGGCAACTTTCCTTTCAAAGGAAATCAGGGTTTGAATGTCTCTTTTCACCCGTCAAGTTCTTACCTGACAAGAAGACATCACAGTGATGGGGAACAGATACTTCTTTTTACTGCAATCTGAATATCTAAACTCTGTCTGGCGTTTTGGTTTGCTCATATTGTGTTTACTAGGTCCAGTGGAGGTTAAACCTCTGCTGAATATTAAGTTAAAGTTTGTCATATCAGATGTTAAAAATGAGAATTCGGTACATTTGTAAAACATTACAATTCAACAAAATTTGAGCTGCTACTACCTTGCGAAATCATAAACAGTCAATTATGAATGTGGTGAGAAACACAATATTTACAGTGTAAATGTTGGTGTGATGACAAAATAAAAATAATAATAATAATGGATTGTGAACAATGTTGGATTGTATCCAGTTACATGTAAATATACTGTAACACGCTGGTATATATGCACCATTGTTCATATATGATCATATATTGGCTGTGGACAGATAGCATGTAATCATTTGTGACAAGAACTGTAAATGCCAAGAATTGAGTTGAGAGAACATTGCTTTGGGACCCCTGTGACCTATAATATTTTATGCCCCCATAACAAGTTCAGCACTGAGAACGGCACACAAAATGCCAAATGTCACCACAAACATACCTGCACAATTCAACTCAGGTTTTTATAATTGACCTTTCAAATCTTATCTTTAAGTTGTAAGAACAAATCAACAATCACATTGTTCAGACGAGCCCTCTCAAATCAGCGCTGACAGGTGAGGTTTCCAAAAACCCGAGCAACAGTGAAAGCTTGATTTCTACATGAAAACTCTCCATAATGCCCCACGTTAAAAACAAAGACCTGTAGGAAAACAGCACAAGAGAGGTAGGAACACCTACGATACACAAATACTTGGATGTTTCATTAACATTGCATGCTAATTATCAGTTGGCTGCACAGCAAGAAAATCAAAAGCATACTGTTGACAATTTGTCACGACCAGAAATATGGCACTAGGACTAGAGGACACGATCACACTCAGCAAGCCCTCAACCCAGAACGGTATTTACATTGCTAGTCACTTCAGCCTTGGAAGAGTTTCTGTGCTGCTAGGTGACCACTTCTTCACGTGGCAGGTTGAGCGTCACCTCCCCTCCTGCTGCTGTGGAGGCTGAGTAGACTGCAGTGGCAGAAACAGAAGAAGGGCCGTTGGTCTCCATGGTGAAGAGCTTGCAGGATCCTGGTAGGGCCGTATCAGGAGCCTCCTTTTCCGGGCTGGACACCTGGGATGATCCTGGGGAGGATGTGGGGCTGAGCTGCACGGCTGTAGTATCCTGCAACGTGTGCTCGCTGGTCTCTATTTCAAACGCTGTTCCACCGGCCAGCCCGCCATGTCCCATCAGCCCCGTACCCCTGCCGCCCACCTTAGATCGCCGTGAGCTGTGTGGAGGAGGGAGGCGGCTGCACACACAACAGGCCCCGAAGAAGGTAAAGGCCACCAGCAGTAGGATAGGTCCGATGATGATTGGGGGATTGGCAGAAGGCACCAGTGTGCTGAAGGCGAACGCTCCCACCAGGGTGATGTTGAGTCCGGCGAGCATGATGCATAGGCCGCAGGCACAGCAGAGTGCCGGAGAGGGCAGGCCATGAGGGCGAGACTTCCTCCTCGTCTTCTTCTGGGGCTCCTTTTTAGGTACAGGGGTGCCACTGCTTCTGTCAGTGATGACCATGTCTTCTCCTCCAGGCCTTCTGTCGCTCTCCCACTGTGTTATCAAATCTCCCTGGTTTTCAGCCCAAAGTTTTCCCCATGGCAACGTTCAAATATATTCACAGCAAGGAAACATCTTTGTCTGTAAATGACAACACATGACAGCTGTAAGAGTTGTTGTTTTAGAAGCACACAAGGAAAGAAAACAAACTCTGCTGTCTGATTAAGTGCACTCATTAAACCGCTCTTGTTCTATGCACTAGTATCGCTGGACATCGCTGATTATTGTGGGCACAGTGATGTGTCCTTCCTGAGAGGTTCTGTGTAATCCATCAATAAGCTATGAACATTCATCACTCTGCCCTGCTTCTCCTATAAATTACAAATATCAGGGGAGGTTGTGGACGAACATATCATGATGAATACATGATAAAGGGGCCAGGTGAGTGGTACAGTTAAAGTTGGCATCTGACTGTAGTCTATATTGGTGACAACAGTAGCTTGTCCCACGTGTGTGGAAGGACTGCTCAGTCCAATACTGAACATTTATATCTTGACAAATGAACCAAACTATGTTTTTAAATATAATGTTGCTTATTTTGCTTAAGAATGAAGTCTTTCATGTAAATGTACACACAAGAGAAGTACACAACTCGTAAATAAACAATAATAGTACCAACTGAGGGGTAATTGGTGGGACCATTAATAGGGAATTCGACTATTCATGCTGTTGCATAATAACATGGTAACTAAGCTTCAGAATAAATGAGATGCATGCACCCTGTAACTCTCTGTAAATCACCATCTCTAAAAACTCCCAAGTGCTGCTTCATAATTGAACATGATTGATCAGAATCTCTGTTTATTTGGTTTTGTGGAGTAAAATGTGTGCAGTTCCACTGCAGCTGCTTCCTTCGTGCCAGCTAGGCCACTGGGGAAAAGCATTTCAGTATTTAGCTGCAATCAAATCCTTTTCATTCCGGCATGCAATTACAGCATCCAGTGCAAATGAAGAGAGAGGATGTGGGGAAAGGATTCTTTTAACATGTAAATGTGTATATCAGTAAATCTATGACTCTGAATATATTACAAACAGTACGTTTAATGAACTACGGGCTTTGTTAAGAACACATTTAAATGCATTCTTACTGCAATGTGTTGCATTCCTATAAAATGAGCCCGTATGAAATGATCTTACCCTTTATGTCGATATACTGGAGGTCTGTCCATTGTTTAATCAGCAGATTAACACCGAGATTCCCAGTTTTAATTACCGGGTGTAAATACCGAGAGGTTGAAAGGACGCGTTAACGCCAAACGAGGGGGTTTCATCCTGCTTTCGCGGCTTCACGGTCTTGAGGGCACAAGTCATGACAGCCATTCAGTCAGCGGGAACACGAGGCAAGGCGATCCGACCCGCCGAGGACAGTTGAATCCGAGGGGAGAGGGAAGATCACTTAGGTGAGATGGCATTTCCTCTGAGCTGACACACAGACGCAACACGGCGCGCTGCTCCTGGTGGACCGAGACGCACGTAGCACCTGCCGGGTCACCCTGCAACGGAAGCGGAGGGAAAGCGCCGATATACGCGAGCGAGGCAGCGCTCCGGCAGCCGGCGTGAAGTCGTCATATTTCATTATTTCATATTTGAGCTGCCGCGCGGAGCGTCTTCCCTCCTGTGTGGACCTCTGGACGCGACTCTGCCGCCTCCTCCTCACCGATCCATCTGTCACCGTTCAACCCGGCGTGTGTGTGTGTGTGTGTGTGTGTGTGTGTGTGTGTGTTTGTGCGTGTGCGTGCGTGCGTGCGTTGCACCCTGCCTGTAGCTCATCAGCTCCCCTTTATTTAGCTATGTGTTGCTGATTCGTCAAGAGGAGCAACATTTAATTTATCTTAATAATTATTGTTTATTTATTTATTAGAAGTTAAATCAAATTTCCCTTTTGAAATTTTACTTACAAGCATTTTATTTACTATCACCGTTGCCTGATCAAGCCGTTTGCAAGTCATGATAATATTTAAACTTAACATTTAAATTTAATAAATCATTAATAAGGGGTTCGGAGTTCAGACAGTTCAGATGGTTTAAAGAGCTAAAAACACAAAGCAAATGTGTTGCTGGAGCAGGAGAAACACCACCTGGTAACCCAAAAGCTGTTAACTATTTAAAAAGCATCAAAATGATGTATTAACCATTAAAAAGTTATTTCTTTCGAGATGGTGCTGTATTAGAAATTGGCACCAATACAATCGGATAGTAAAAGTACATTCTTGCAAAATAATCATAACTCAAGATGCTAACTTTTTTCTTTAAAATCCTTTGCATGTTTAAAATGTCAGTGTGTTCAATCTGTTTTTGTTTCTATTCCATTGGGCAGAAACAGGCTTTTCATAGCTCAAAATCTCTTTAAATCAAAAATAGAAATATATATATACAGTATATATATATAATATAAATAAATCTTAATTGAATTGAATCTGAATATATGTGTGTGTGTGTGTGGCTGAACACTTTCAGGGGTAATTGGGAAAATGTGTTGATTTATTTGTGTGATTTGGTTGAACTTCCCCTTTAAATGTTCCCAGTTGCGGTTGCAAGGTGAGGTCCACGGTGTTCTACTGCCTTTAGAAAAGTGCTTGCTGGGATAGGTAACTGTGTTTGGCTGGGTGGTTTACAGGTGGTAAAATAGTTTATACCCTCTGGCTTTCATTCAGGTGACTTTTGTCAAAGAAATGTATATTCACATGTTTTGTCAGTTGCTTTGACCCCAATCTGGATGATGTGTCTTCATTATGTGTCCCTCCATTGATTAACTTCACACAGACACAGAAGGATTGTGGGGCGGCATTGTGATCTGAGGCCTGACAATCAAACTGCTGGTTGTCATCAAGGCGCTGCAGACTCCCTGGGCTCCTTTTGCCTTCATTATTCAGCCTCACAGCACGTCACAGTTTTTGTCAGAGCACAGCGTTCCTCTCTACGCCACTTCCCATGCAGCAGCCATTCAGCCTGTGCTGTCCTAAATATCAATGTATTATATTTCACTGCGGGGGTGCAGTTCATTGTATACAGGAAATGGATGTAGTTATCTGTGTGTGTGTGTGTGTATCTGTGCACATGCATGTATTCCAATTTGTTTTGCTGACGACAAACACAAGCAGAGGAAGTTGAGCTGAATAGTGCACAGGTCCCTTCATCACATAACGACCATAATAATTTCTTAATTGCTGGCTGAGAACATTGTGCGGTGATGAGATGAGCTGAACACACGTGGGACTACTGGGGTTAATTTGCTTCACTCACTGTCAGGAAGCATGGAAACACTTCACTAACAATCACAATTGAGTCTTTGGAGATGTTTATTAGACCGCGTAAATACAATAACATGAGGTGATCTCAACAAACAGGACAAGCTCAGCAGGTACAACAATTCTACAGAATAAACAATGAACCAGGAAGATTCAAATCAACGTCTTTTGTTCAATCTTCAAAAGTAACCTAATGAAGAAGATCAACTGGGAGGTTGGTCAGTCAGGTCATGTTGTGACATCATGGAAGGTCTTGATCAGGAGGTGATTGCTTCAGTTTCCGTCTAGATAAGATGTCTGGCATGTCTGAAGATGTCCTGCAACACACCACAGCATGACTCATGTAAGCAAGGGATGTTGTATTGTGTCTGATAAAGCTGACACTAAAACAAACTAAAGAACTAAAAAACTGAAAATTCAGAAAATTATTAGTTTGGAGGCCATCTGTTTACAATGTCTTCCTTCATCTTGTGACGACCATCATCACCCCTGGATGCACACAGGTCTGGTCGAGTAGATGCGGACCGCCTGCTGCTGCTACTGTTGTTATTAGTGTAGCTGGGTTACAATAGCAAAAACACCCAAAGTGACTGTTTGACTATGAAAAGGAGGTGATACCTTGTCATGATCACTTTTCTCCTCTAAATGGATGGGACAGGCAACAAGGAAGCACGTGTTCTTATGTAAGGTGTTTTGTTGGCTATTCTACTGACGTATCATCAACAACAATTTTGTCCACAAATCAGTACAACAACTTAATCTGGTCAACACAAGTTGGGTTAATTATGGGGATCTAGGATTTCTTTTGTCTTTTGCGGGACGTTTTGAGAGACAGTGGCAATTTTGAGAGACAATTTCCCACAAAATGTTTTTTGAACAACATACATTGTTTATCATCTGTCACTGCAGTTATTAAAATGTGGTTAGGTTGAGGTGAAGGAAAGATCACCCTTGTGGTTTAAAAATAACAATGTTGACTGTCAGCAAGACAGTCGGTCCTGTCACACTACATCTGCCTGAGCCGACAACACCCACAATTCACATGGCGCTAGAAGACCATGTTGATTAAACATAGGGAACAAACGACTGATGCTGATCCAATCACTGATCTTTTCTGGGATCATAGCTCAAATAAATGTGTATTCTGCATATATTGGAAACTGACATTGTGAGTGAGCCATAGTTGCCTCCAAGAGGCAACATGTAACTTGCTGACCCCTGACCCCTGTTGGATCACAAAGGGCTTTAAGATGGATCATTTACTCTCACCAAGACCTATGCTAAACCCACTAGAGAGACAGGACTTATTAATAACAACCACCCATCTTGTGACCCTGCAACTCGCTAATCCACATTAAGTGCATAAGGACATAATTCACAGGATTTAATATTGGTCTCATACCCCTCATCTGGGTTGGTCTCAGCCATCGGTCCGGCCTCCACAAAGGTTGCCATTCGACTCTTAGAACGTTCCAGATTCAGTTGACTCTGAGTTGCTGCCAAGAGAACACGAGAGCAGATAAACACATGGCAAATTTCAGTGTGACATTACATGTTGCACCAACCTCTGGAAATCTGAGAGCTGTGTCATACTATAAAGTTTGGCACAACACGTACTTGGGTTGTCCATAATGTATTCACCTGTGTTTACCTAGTTATCTGTCTCCACCGCTTAAAACTACATGAAATGAAAAGCTGTTATGGGCCTGTATAATCAGCTGCAGCTTCTAAAAAAACCTCACATGAGTGTATGGGTGTAGATAAATATCCATAACAGAGGGAACTGAGGCAGGATAATATCATGACATCACGGTGACAACTCTCTGAATGCAGAGGAAATGAAAGGAAACATTGCAACAACAAACAAATCAAACAAATAAACAAAAAAAACATATAGAACCAACAATAAATCTACTTATGTTGAGTGTATATATATAGAGTTGGTCTAGACCTGCTCTATATTAACAAGTGCTATGAGATAACTCTGTTATGATATGGTGCTATATAAATAAAACTGAATTATGTTCTACAAAGAGCTTCAGGAATTAATTAAAGAATTTCCAAGAGTTAGTGTTGGATGATACATGTTACATTATGCCCAAATAATAAAATGAGATATTATGTTTCACTCAATTTCGATGCACAAAGCCACCTCTCTTTTATTATCAAAGGGAGTTACTTTAAATAGAATCTCTAAAGTAAATGCAAACCAATTATACACTTACAAATTACCTTTATGTTACCTGAATAGATCATTCATTGGAGCACAAACATATAGGTCTACTTTTGAAATGGTATTAATCTGTTTTCATACTTGTATAACAGTGTCTTATGATCTGTAATTACAGTACTTTGCTGTATGATGCTAATATACAGTCTAGTTTTTGCACTATCACCTTTGCTGCTGTAACACTGCAATTTCCCCACTGAGGGACTAATAAAGGAGTATCTTATCTTATCTTTTTCCTTGACTTTTTTGATAAACTAACATTTAAATAAAAATGTTTATGATCGTGTCACCTTGTGATATTTTAGTCATATTCTCAAAACACAGTGGCTTTTTTCTGGTTATGAAAGAAGGCATGTCTTTTATCTTTTCTTTATTTTTTTACTATTCAACTGCAGCCCATGAGATATGAGAGAGATGGCTGGTCTGCAATAAGCACCTAGACACTGCGCTCACTGATGTTAAGTCTTAGCTCTCTAGTGTTCAGGCAGAGACAAGGGCCTTCTGGCTCACTTTCAAGAAGGAAACTGAACACAATATCTTTGAATGTTATACGATACCGGTCGGTATATGCTTGGCTGCCTTTCTGTTTAAGATAAAGGTTGGCTCCCTCACTCACCTTCTCTTCTTAGTGTCTCTACGGGTTGATCAGGAGCAGGATTGGCGGGTGTGGGGTGCACTCTGAAGTTTCCTGGGAAGGAGCCAAAATAACATCCCCATTATTGTCTTTCATTAATGTAATGAACAGACAGCGTGGAACATGTGATGGAAGTATTTAAATTGAATTATATAACAAATAAAAATATCAAACAATTACCAAAGGATGGAAGAATATTGTTGATGTTCAGCCAGGCTTTTATGAAGGGGTAGATCGATATGAGGAGGCCTGGAAAGCAGGTAGCATAATTAATTTGATGAACGATATAAAAACGCAACTATTGTCCTAATTACTATTGGTTGAATAAATAAGTAGTCATAACAACATAGCTTAATTGTAGTACTGGTGTGAATATTCGTCACAATCTTGGGTTCAAAAGGAATGGTAATCAATCATATGTATATTTTGCCCTGAATTTGTACTATAGGGGAATGAGTCTAAACCAGGTGTGGAAGAAAATATTGTGCACTGCAGGCTCTAAGTATATCTATAAAAGCATAAATGTAATCACTTGCAAATTATAAGTTATTGCAATCTGCTAATTTCATTTGCCCAAGTGTCTGAAATACAAACTGTAAGCGCTATAGATTTCCTGCGAGCCACACCAGATGGTAGAAAAGCTCTCTTCCCCTTTTCAAATATGTTCTCATTCTTCAAGATCAGTAAAAGATTGTTTGATGAAATAGCCTTCCGATAATGTTTAGTGTACCAGCTGCAGTGTATGATGTTTCTTCCTGTTCAACTGAAGGTATAAAGTAATATCTGAACCTCAGGGCTTGTGTGCCACTCAGTGACACTCTGCTCCAATTCAACACAGTTATTGATTTCCCTTACAAGCCACACGAGCTGGCATTAAACCCTTGGCAGGTCCTGAGGCTGGCTGTGATGCATGTATGTGCTTAAAATGTCATGAAACTGCAGAAGGAGTGAAAGAATCTGCCGAGGACACTCTGTTCATACTCATTAGTCAGCCTGAGTGTCGGCGGAGGCATCAAGGCACATAAGCCCCAAAACACATTATTAGATGCTACTTAGCTGCACAAGTGTTGCCAGAGTGAATGTCTCCGTCAAGCTGCTGTGCACAGTTTTAATTTGCCAAATTCTTGTGCCCCATTAGAAAGACTAAGTAATTACTGAAAGATCAAATCATCAGAGATCAAAAGCCCTGCCCTTCGCTCTCTCGCTTCTGGAAAGTATCCGAGACACTCCTTTATCTTGGCAGTGCAACTCGCCAGTTGGTTCCAGTTACACTGTTGATCCAGTTACAAAAGATCGCATGGTGATGGTGTGTTTTTCAGGAGCAGTGGATGGAAAATGTCACAGGCCACGGATCTTTCTTCCGAATTTTTGATCTTTTGTTTTTTCAAACAAATATTTCTCAATTTGCGGATATAAGTCGGATATGAGCGTGTCCTCCTCAATCCAAACAACACACATCCCACTGCAGCATGCATGAAAATAATAATAATAATTGTAAAATCAACCAATTTTTTTTCCCTTCCTAGGCCATTATGTAGAAAAGTACTTTTTACCTTTCCTTTGCCACAACTTGTAGCATATGAAAATCCATTGTATACCATTTAACCATACTTTACAGCTGAGGTCTCTGAGACTACAAACCTCATTTTCTTCATGAGCCTCTCAAAACATGTATTTGGAATTAATCAAGATTATGTTTAAAAGCAATTATCATGAAATTAGGAAAAGTCATGAAGTGTCAATGTGATAAAACAATGTTAAGTGTGCATGTTTTTTAAGCTGTTAAGGTGGGCCAGAGGTCTCCAGGACCCCAATCAGAACATTATGGTTGATACAGTATTACAGTAACTAATCGTCCATCAATAATCAGTGACAGCAAGGAAAAAGTCCAATGTATTGGTTTTGACAAGCGATGACTTTTAACAATTATAAAACTAAGAATCTTTCCCACAACTGACTCAATAGTTACTAAACAGGTTCACACACACACTCACCGAGACCCCCCGCTCCCAGGAAGATACCTCCTACAGCATCAGCATCACACTCCCTGGACACTCCAATGATGATGCAGCCTGCCACAATGCTGAGCAGGGCTGAGCCCACCCGTAGCCCATGGTACTCCCCGACGCTGATAGGGTTCATTCAGCAGGTGGAGGCCCCACACCTGCCCTTCACACACACACACACACACACATACATACATACACACACAGTCCTGACACTGCACTCTGCTTTAACTTTAACTGCCTTCACTGCCACTGGCAACTTTACTGTCACCTGCAAGCCCCCTCCCTTTCTTTCACTCTCTCTGACACAGAAACACTTTCCCTGGCAGAGCCACCGACTCTATTCTCCGTTTCTCAAGACGCCTCGTGCATCTTTAAAGATGGGGCTCTGGTTTCCATTGCCAAAGAAAATTAGAAAGCTTGGGGCGCTGACTTTTACAACAGCGATACGTGTGCTACAAATCTGATCACAGCCCGCTTCCGTCCAGTGCTGGCATCTAGTATCATGTACGCAGTGAATGCCTAGAGTGTAATTTAGGGAAAATGTACACTAAAACGACAAACAGCTGTGTCGGTGTCTTGCGGACATGTTCAGTGCGTCACAGACTTAAAAGTAAGACACAAGAGTACGACTACAGGGGCAGATCAGCACAGAGACACAAGGAGAGATGTGAGGAGGGCAGAGAGAAAAAGACAGGGTGACAGTTAGAGAGGCAGAGTTAGAGTATGTGCTACTTGTGTGATTTGTCTTTGAGCTTGAAGGGAATGTGTAATGAAAGGTTCATAGAGTCCTCTACGTGGGGGCCCGAGGCCATCCATAAAGGCCTGCAGTTGCCATAGGAATAGCATATCCATGGCAACAGAGGGAAAAAGAGGGCAAGCAGGATAAACACTGGTGAATAGGATAACAAATGAACTTACTGGATAGAGGAGAAACAATGACACATTTCCTAGATCATCAGGTAAACTCCTTCTATCAGAGCCACATGACTACAACTATGACTACTAATCAATGCTGTGATTATGGTGGGTGTGTGTGACATATGCAGCACATACCTAGTTATTGCAGTCTTTGGGGTTTGTGACCCTTCAAAGTCTGTAGTGTTCACATAATGAACAAACTAAATTGTTGGTTTCAACAAAAATGTAATTTTTTATTAGCATCGGGCTGTTTACTTGTGCATTTTAATGCATGTACACAAACTAAAATTGCACTGGCATGCACAAACATAACATACAGTTACAGTTGCATATGTATACTGTATGTATATGTAATAATATGTTATTAGCCGAATTAAATTAGCAGATTGCAAATAAATTATGATCTGCCCATGATTACACATATGCTTTTATACCACAGTGTAATCTGACATAACTTTAAAAAAAGATCTTAGAGAATGCAGTACACAAAATGATCGTAAGCAGAAAAGGTAATTGCGTTGGCCGGGAATCGAACCCGGGTCAACTGCTTGGAAGGCAGCTATGCTAACCACTATACCACCAACGCCTTGCTTTCTAAAGCTGTTACTGCATCCTATTCTGACGTGGATGTTACAAAACTATCTTTTTTTTACAGTGAAGACGTTATATCATATATATGTATAGATGTGAATGCATGATATGCATATATAGGGAAATGGTGGTATATTTAGATCTACATATCTTTTCGTCATCTTTATATGCTTATTAACCCTGTAGGAGTTCCACATATCTCAGACCTCGTGGCGCAACGGTAGCGCGTCTGACTCCAGATCAGAAGGTTGCGTGTTCAAATCACGTCGGGGTCATTTTTATTTTTATATAAATCTTTATTATAGGCAAAATAACGTAGTAGAACAGTGTGTTATTAACATTGAACAAGCTGTTTAATGTAAGTAGTGCAAAAAAAAACAATCCAAATGCACCACTGAAAGTAAACATTGAAATTACCTTGATGACAGATTCAGCACCGAGACCTGTCACCAGGTCCACTTCAGCAGCTGCATCGACTTCGCTTAACTCTGCTTCGGGGGGGTGAGGTCGTGTAGAAGTACGCTCTCCACAAAGCGCCGGAAATTTGGTACGAAAATCAGAACCACAAAAATAAAATGTTAGAAAAAAACCATCAGAAAACAGGGCTCGTCCGGGATTTGAACCCGGGACCTCTCGCACCCTAAGCGAGAATCATACCCCTAGACCAACGAGCCAAGCACAACGGTTTACTATGTTAGAAGAAGAAAATTCGCAGTTGCTTAGGTTACTTATCAACGTCTGTTAAAAATTACAACATTATTGAATAATGTGGTTTATTAAGTAAGTTAGTGTTAGTAAGCTGTTAGCTGCTGTAACCACAAACTATCTAATAAGATAAGATACTCCTTTATTAGTCCTTTATTAGTTTTGTCTATACTAGGACATTTAGGAAATAGCTTAATGGCATCATGTCTGACGCTCGGAAGTCAAACAAACAAACGCTGTATGACGTAGTTATTATTTAACTACTAGGTACCTATTCTATAATTACAGGGTACAGTATGAGCATAAAACCATAAAGCTACAGTGATGAATCCGATGGAACTTTATTGCAAAATTACCTTATTAACTACATTGTTCCTTTATAATTTTGGGGTCCTTAAAATAACTACGGGGTACATCTGTGCTTGTGCTACTGCCAGAATTACAACAACATGCAAATTCCTGGTGTTACCAGGGCCTTTGTGGAAATTGACCTAAACTAATTTCACAGGACGTTTGTCAGCTACATCCTGTGCCCTGTTCACCTATCACATTGATCATTTATTTATTGTTTATACTTTATTCTTACTTTATTCTTGATTTGCATTTACTTACCCAGCTTTTTTCCTCTCTCTTTCAGCTCTTTCTCTCTGCCTCTTCAAACACAGTTTTACCAAGTTGTATACAAAATGCAGAAACCCAGTATCAACGTATATTTAAAATAATTGTAATAGATGAATTTGTTTAAATAGTACCCAATGACTTAGAGGTGTCAGTCTACCTGTCAGTCTCCCTCTATTTCTTTCTCCCAATAACGCGGACCACCACGTGGCAGCGCCCCACAATGGAGACGGTGCGTAACTACAGGTAGTGGCAGTAAAACCAAAAGTAATACCCGTTTTATTTAAACGTTATTTCATTGGACATGGTTGATGTGTCTGTATACTGTGCACAGCAGGAGCATATAACATGAGAGTGATAAATACAGTGGTGATATTCACCTCTTTGTTTGTGAATGCGTATGTTACTTGTCAGCAAATCTTTCTACGGCATACGGGTTTTATCTGCTGTCATGTGACCCATACTCAGCCATCTTGTGGAAAACGAAGAGAGAGAGAGAGAGAGCCCAGAGAGAGCCACACAACTCGCATACAAACCTTGTGCTGTCTGAACAAGCAGAGGTAAGACAGCCAAAGTTTAATACACTAGGAAAGAAAAATCGTACATTTAACTAAAGTGCCATGTCAGAGAGCCATATTCTGGCGAGCTGGGGTGCTTGGGACTGTTGTTAAGCCACTATGTATACTTGGCCTTGCAGCACCGGGCTCCAGTGTCTCTGTGTGCGAGTGCGGGACGGGTTGATGAGGGAATTTTGTTGTGGATCCAGGCTGCTCGAAGGCCGCGATTGGCTAGTTAGCCAACCTGTTAGTGTGCTAGCTACAAGTGTTGAGGATATGGATTAAGTTATGCCAGAGCACTGTTACGTTTGTTATATCTATATATATATATATATATCTAATAAATGACAATACACAGTTTCCTATTTTAAACTTGGAACTAGTGTCAATACTTATATAGCTAGCTGTATAGTCACGTATGACAGGCATATATTAGCTACGATGGGACAAATGCTGCTAGCTAGCTAGCGTTAGTTGGCCAACTGCAGCTAGCTAACCCGCTAGCATACTCAACGTTGACTATCGTCTTGCTGGCTAGCGAAGATACCCTAGTGTGGCACCAGCATGTAGCAAGTGGCACTTTAACTAGCTACAGCTCTGCTGCCACATTTCAACATAATTAACTGTGTATCAACTCTCAACTTTTAACCATTAGGAAATGTGTTGGCTAATGTCAGTTACGAGTGTTCCGTGATTAGCTCAATTAACAATGTTCATTTAACTGGTTATCTTGTTACGTTAGCTAACGTCATGCTGGTAACCGATGATTTCCACTTAACCTTCCCGAGAGTGCATCACGGCTTATGAGCATTGCAAGCTAACTCTTAACATTGTTCAGTAACGTGACTAATGTTACCTTAGCACTATGATCGATACCAACAGGATGGGTCGGTCTGACTAACTTTAGGTAGTATAGCTGTGTTTCCTGCTTTCCTGTTAGATTAGCGTCATCGTTAATTTACACGGTGGATTCAACGCTTTACACAAGGTAACTTTACTTTGCAAGAACATCCTTTTTCCGCCAGCTTAAGCCGTTTTCCCCTTATCAAAAATTCAAGTCTGACATGTAATCAAACTGATAAAGGTTGTGATTGGGCAATTAGCGAGCCTTGACTTTTAAATAATTTCCACAAGTCATAACTTTATGGAAACTCAGCCAGTCGCTCGGTTTTCACTTTATGCTAACACTGGCAAATGTGCAAAGCGCGCAGGGGATTCGCCACAAATGTAACTATCTTCAGTTGAGTTGCTGTATTTATTGCTTTAACTACCAACTTACACGTGGCTTATCATGGCTTCCATATGGCCAGTGGTATTGTGAGTGTACTGTCGCCTTTTGTGGCCGATATTTGAGGAAGCCTCACTACATAACCAGTCCTTGGTTTCAAGCCAAAGTGAAAGGAAATGTCTTGGAGGTGGAGACACTGGCGTTAACAAACAAACGTGAAGCTACCCTTGTTGTCAAAGCATGATTAGTATTTTATTTATTTATTTGTAGTTCATTTGCTGATGTAAAGGTCCGTTGTCAATTACAGGTGTCTGACATACCCTCCGTGCAGGCTGGGAGACTTCCTAAAATAGCTTTTTAGCAGATTGAAATTGTACACTGCTTGTGAGCTAGTGGGGTGGGCTCTATATCCTGAAGAGTTGTAATATATTAAAGAGGGTAACAAAGTATTTCTCCAAATTTTGTTATGGTAAATGAATTGCCTCAGTGAAATAAAACATTTATTTAAACTGGTATGGTAAAATGAAGTAAGTTGGGCAGTACTGTTTGTGTAGCTGTAAATTGATTTTTGAATGTATTTAGGATGGAAATATGATTGTATTTTAGTTATCCTGATTTCAACCTATAAGAATTGATAATAAATCACATATTAACCCCCCAGTATGTACAGACAGGTGTTGATCCAGCAAAAATCTGGAAGCAGAACAGCACTGCCATGTTGGTTCATGCAACATATATTAATTGCAATACCCTAAAATAGGTTTGCCTACTGAAAACATACACAAATATTTTTGAAGAAGTGCAATTAATTCAACTTACTGTTACATATAGTATATGAACAAAACTAAAATCGAAGACCACTCACTATTAGTAAATGCTTAAAAAAAAGAATATATCATTATATAAAATCTCCTATATAAGTATATATTTAGGAATTTTCTTTTCTATGGGGGGAATAAACTACAAATCAGTGGAGATGCATACATTTGTCTTCTTGTATTTAATTTGTTTTTCAACAGTACTGTTATACCATAATGGTATAGTATATACTGAGTGGTACTTATCCTTTTCCTCCCTTTTTGTATTTGTAGAACATCAAAGAAGAATGGCTGAAACCCAGACACTTAACTTTGGACCAGAATGGTAAATTATTTGGCATTAATTCATGATGAATCTGAGGAAAATGATTTGTAGGTTGTGTAACTGGTTTTCAGTTGTGGCCCAGTGCACCACCTCTGTCCCTTCTGCTTTTACTACCCTTTCTCTCTCTCTACAGGCTCCGTGCACTGTCTGGAGGTGGTGGTGGGAGCGGCTGCGCGGTTGCCTCTCCACCCCTCTCGCCTGCATTGCCAAAGTATAAACTTGCAGACTATCGCTACGGGAGAGAAGAAATGTTAGCACTTTATGTAAAGGATAACAAGGTCAGTAGGCCTATGTCTGCATCTTGGCTGTTGATGTAGGCTTGCAGTCAATGTAATTTGCAAATGATGTTCCTGCTGAGATTATGCATCTTAACAGTGAAGCTTCTAATTGTTAATTTCTCTTTTCCAGATCCCTATAGACCTACACGATAAGGAGTTTCTGCCCATATTGCAAGAGGAGCCCTTGCCGCCTCTGGCACTTGTGTCCTTTACAGAAGAGGAACAGGTAGGAGTACATGATATAATCTCAAGTCTCTATCATGGTGAGAGATGGTATGATCGGAAACAGTTCCTGACTTATCAACCAGACCAGTATAAATGTAATATTGGCCTCAGGCACATGGCTAATTATTGTCATTTCTTGGATTATAAAGAGAGCTGAGCGATTACTGTTCGTCCCCTTGCTCCCCTCCCCCTGTTTGTATTTGCAGAGAAATTTTTCCATGTCTGTAAACAGTGCAGCTGTACTTCGGCTGACAGGGCGAGGAGGTGGTCCAATAGTAGGGGCACCAAGAGGCCGAAGTACCTCAAGGGGTAGAGGTAAGAATTTAACTAAGATCATACATGAATTAATGTCAAGGGGTTTATGCTATGGAAGCACTATGGTAGATTTCGTTTTTTAAATGACCCTTTATTTTAGCCTTTGAAAAAACCCACCAATTTGGCCACAGTTTGAGACAAGGGATGTAATATTAGTACTCTGTAGGTGTTGTACTCAGCATGCTCTACACCAGCTGCTTGAACTCATAATTGATGTCTCTCAAACATGACTAACCCGGTTTGAAATGAGAATGCTAGTAGCACGCACACCTATATGTACAATCCTCCAGTCAGCTCACACTGCATTCTGTTTTATAGTGCATAGGTTACTGTTGGTCAGTCGTGTTTAAAGAAGTTCCGTATATAACAATACTGGCTTCTGTGTGCTTCAAATGAATTGTGTCTGAATTAAATTGAAGGTTCTTTGAGTCATGTCATTTATGATGAAAAGGAAGTAGTCATAGGTACTATAGTCAGATGTTGACAATATTTCACAAAATTGTTTGTCTGGCAGATGACCACGAACCCACAACAGTTTTATTGTACATCTTCTTAATGAAAATGGAAAGGGAAAATACAGCATCATGATTCAGCAGATATGTGCAATGGAGGATGGTAGTTCAGGTTTGTGTGTGTGCTTGTTTCTGAATTAGGCTACCTTCAGGGAAACGTTTTAGACCAAAGACCAATTAATTGTCTCAAAAGCTGATTTTTGGGTCAGTTGTTAGTTGTGTATAGACTTTCTGATCATCTGGTGTGGAAAATCTCAAATGTTTTGTGTAACCCTCTGCTGATGTTTGAACCACAGTTGGTCCTTTGATCGCAATGTTAAATATCCGACCTACTGCTTTGCAGTTGCAAACAGTCATTAGTAACCAGACCTCTTCAGGTCATATTAGGTCATGTCAACCTGTGGTTGTTTTCAGGCCGGGGAAGAGGAGATGGAGGGTTTTACCAAAGAAGTTTTGATGATGTGGAGGGTTTTGGTCGTGGAGGGAGAGAGATGCATCGTTCCCAAAGCTGGGAAGAAAGGTATTAAAATACCCATTTGTGATGTGAAGTTTTGTTGTAAAAGTCTGCCCTTGCTTTGACCATGTACATGTACATGGGTTTTTTCTAGACAGCAAATAAATCATAATTTTGTTATGACTTTACAGAATGTGTGGTTTTGTTTTCTCACTAGGGGAGATCGGAGGTTTGAAAAGCCAGGACGAAAGGAACCAGGTTGGTGTTAAAATTAGTTGCTCAAATAATCAAAACACGATGTACTCATTATGCACTTGCTTATGTACTTGTTGCTTTCTGTCAACCTAGCAGATGTTGCCCCAGGACATTTTCCAATGAATCACAGTAAGTCTTTGCCTTTTGTACATATTTAATAATTGACTTATAAAAAGTTCAGATTTCTTTAGTAGGTGTAAATGAAACAATTGACAGGTTTAATCTGATTGACAGCATTAAGTAGAATTTTTAACCATCTCCCCTACCCACTACTCTTTGCAGTCCGAGGCAACTATGAGGATGCTGGAACAGGCCTACCGAGGAAGCATGACTTCACACGATCAGAGAGCGAGAATTGGCGTTCTTCTCGTGATGATCAGAATGGTGAGGATGATGAGGGGGGCTGGCGCCTGGCAGGTACTCGACGAGACAGTGACCGGTGGTGCCCCCCGAGCCCAGGTGGGCACTGCACTGAGCACATTACCAATACATTTATCTTATGATAAATTGTCTGTGATAAATGTATTGGTGATGTTCTGCCTGATTTGTTGTATGGCCTCTTAGAGAATAAGGTACAGTTTTGTGTGTTGCAGCCTCTTGACAGTTGTGTGGTCTGTACTTTCATTGTAGAAACAGGAAAATACAAATTTTTACTAAACAACCTGCTTTAATTAGGGGGTATTCTCCAGCTCCTGTACAGTGGCTGGTTTGTCAGCTTAGCTATCAGAATGATATTACAGGTACCAATTAAGGGCACTTTTTTTTGCAAGGATGACAATTTGGTGGTGCTCTGGTGTTTTTCTTGATTTCCCTGTGCTTTAGAACTGCACATCTTAATGCACAAGCTCAATAATTATGCTGTTATTTGTGATGTTGTATGTGGATGCACTTTGTTCAGATGCACTACTGGTGGCCAAAAAGTAGTTTAAGGTAGATCATGAGATTAAAATTCAATATACCGTGCTAACTAGTTTCCCATTTCCCCAGACGGGCCTCGGTCAGCAGGGTGGCCAGATCAGCGTCGCCGTTTCCCGTTTGATGCAAGAGAAGAGGAGCGTGGCTTCAGGAGGCCACGGTCAGGCAGCGGCAGCCTGGAGGATGAGAGGGACAGCCTGCCAGAGTGGTGTCTGGAGGACGCAGACGAGGAGGCGGGCACCTTCGACTCATCAGGGGCCTTTCTGTCACTCAAGGTAAAACGAGACCTGAGAAGGGTTTTGAATAAATCAATTAATCACAGAAGAGAAATTCAGTATTGTTTAAATTTATGTTCTTGTGATTGTGTTCTTTGTCGTGCATTCAGAAAGCCTCCAAGGAGCCAATCTTGGAGGAGGCAGAGCTGGACTTCAAACCCTTGGAAGAGTGTGAAGAGGGCCTGGAAGAGGACGACGGTCAGCCCAAGGAGACCAAAGAAACAGAGACCAGAAGAGAGGCTGAAAGAAAAGGTCAGTCACTTTAATAGTTTCAGTTTGGATTTTAAAAAAAAATTGGTTATATTTTATTGTCATTTTGACAGGCATAAATATTAAGTCAAATGAACATTGTGCAAGAATTGGGAGTTGTGTCATTGTTTACTTTGTTTATAAACTGATAGCAACATTGTTTGAATTTTCCTTCCTTATCAGAATCTTAAGTTCAGTTACTGAAACTGTGATTCATGTCTTTACCATTATCAACTTAGAGTTGGCGAGAGTGTCAGACGAGGCTCCACCTGTTGTTTCACCTGTTGCTCCCCCAGTGTCAGAGCCCCAGGCTCCTGCACAGTCCCAGAGCCAGCCCAGCAGAACAGAAGAGTCTGAGAGGCCAGCTGAACGGCAACCACCACTGGAGCTCCCGCCAGAGCCCTGCAAAGTCTCCCTGCACATTCCCATGTCCAACAGCATGCTGGAGTCCCTACCCATATCCCACATTTCTACCACTCTTTCAGGTGGGATTTGGGTCTTCAATTACAGCAAAAGTAGGATTTGTTTGCTAGTTGGTTATCTTTTACCTGGAAAACCTTCTAATGTCTTTTTCCTCACACTATTCTATCCAGAAGTATCTGGTTCATCGCCTGCCATCCAGCTATCGCAGCAAAAGCCCATGGAGGTTCCTATGGCAATGAACAATCCTTTGCCCTTCCCTTCAAGTATATTGGCACCTATTGGCAGGCCCACCACTGTGCCACACGATACAGATGAAGATGAGGGACTGAATCACTTTGAGCAGGTAAGTTAGTAGCCTTTTATATGAAAATCTGTCATGAGATGGTAGGGGTATCCTCAACTACTATTTCACTAACAGTCATAAGATATCTTTTGATCATTTTAACATCTTGTACATACGGAAGAGGAAAGAATATTATGTGATTACCCTTCAACTGAACCCTTTGTAAATTATTAATAGTTCGGGTCCCATTATAGACCATAAAACACCTGGTCACACACTTTATGCTCACTAAAACCGCAATAAACAATTAGTTGACTAATCAACTAAGAGAAGGCAGCCCTGTTAGTTCTTGATTTAAAGGGGATGTAATATCTTTTTTTAAATTCTCTATGCGTCTTGGCTCCCATCCTTCCCCAGGAGGCCGAAAAGATGGTAGCATACCTACAGGATGGTGTGCTGGATGATGACAGACTTGCAGCAAAGACTTCAGAGAAGCCCAAACCTGCAGGCCTGCCACTCACCCACGAGGCTGCTCTCAAGTGGTTCTACAAAGACCCACAAGGGGAGATACAGGGTGAGATTGGAAGAGGTTTTAGGTGCTCAAAATACTGTACATTTATTTTCACAACTGTTCTAGTGTTGTCCTTGAATCTTCTCTGCTTGCATTTTGTGCTCTCTCAGGTCCATTCAGTAACCATGAGATGGCTGAGTGGTTCCAGGCTGGTTACTTTACAATGTCTCTCTTAGTCAAAAGAGGGTGTGATGAAGTTTTTCAAGCGCTTGGAGAAATCATGAAGATCTGGGGGAGGGTACCGTTCACTCCAGGCCCTGCACCCCCACCTCTACAGGTATGTTTGCTAAATATGGGCCTGTTTTTATTCATTACGTCTGGCAGTACTAGCCATGACCTGTAGGTGGTGTGGTATTCCACTATTTTTACCTGTAAGATGTGTCAGGGGAATCCTTCACGTATCAGTTATTAAAGTGTTTCAAGACCCTTTTTCAATCTTGTGGATGTTTGTTATGTAGCAATCCAAATTTTAGCCAGATGTTGTAACGGTGCAAATGCATCTGTCTCCCAGAAGATGTAAACCTAATCTTCTCTTGTCTATACTCCTCACATAGTGTAACAATGTCAGTGAATAGTCTGTGGAAATTGCCACTTGCTGTTTGATTTTCTTAATGCATCCATGGTCTGTCTTGTCTGTTCCTACGTAATTAAAGTTACACGCATAATGAAATTATCCATTGTTCTCCGTCTTTATAAAGCAACAAGGAAAACCCTCTCCAGCCATTTCTATACAGCCATTGCTGTACATTTTGCTTGTTTGACTGCGATGATTGATTCTGATTGTGTCATCTTATGTAATGCAGGGAGATGGTGATCAAGAAAGGTTGAAGAGGCAGCAAGAGCTCACTGCTCTCAATCTTTACCAGTTACAGCAGCTCCAATATCAATACCTCCTCAGGTACGCCAGGCTCAAATCAGACACTTTTATTTATTAGCAGACGCATCATGATTGTTCTCATTTAATACAGGATTAGGTAATGGAGTTCATCTATACCTCACAATCAATATTACCCTCCATCACACTATATACAATTATAAACAAATATACATACATTAAATCACATTAATACATATAGGAAATAAACCTCTAACATGTAGTGTACAAAATTGTCCACTGATATTCATTCAAATGTTAAAGGTCCATCTGTCATCCACCATTCAGGCAGCAGTATGCTCAGGCCCTGGCCCAGCAGAAAGCTGCAGCTCTTAGCTCAGCTCCTCTTCAACAGCAGCAGCAACACCAACAGCAGATCAACCTGCTTCTACAGCAATACCAGGCTCTCAAGACAAGGTTGATAACACACCCACTGTTGCACAATCATGTCTGTATCACCCTACCTGTAAAGGCTGTACCTGTGCTTCAGTGTGTAAAGCACCTTGACATCATGGGAGCATGGCATTTATTAATGTTTTTTTGTAGGGCGTCTGAGAGCCTTTTACCTCCTGTTACCCGGTCCCTGTCTGTACCAGACACTGGTTCTGTGTGGGAAATGCAGAACCCGTCCTCTCAGGCTTCCTGCACACCAAACCTCCAACAAGCTGCTCCAAGCAGTGAGTTTCTCCCATACGTATTCTACAGTGTTGGTTTCTTTTTTTAATCCCACGGCGGCAAACGAAAAAGTCTACATGTTATAGCAAATATAATGCATCACATTCTATCACACTCAACAGCGTGGGATGGCAGCAGCGTGTGGGATTTACCTATAGAATCCATGGCACAGGCTCCAACCATCGAGCAGATGCAACAGTTAGAGAAGTCCAAATCTGCAAAGGTAAACAGTAGTTCTGCTCACTTTTATGTTTTTGCTGACGTAAAATAGTTCTGAAAAAGTCTGAAATTCTCATCTAAAGTCGAGGCCGCCAATACAGTAGTGTATTATTGTTTTGCTGCAGTTGCTGGTTTAAAAAGTCACCAGATTTGTAAGGTAAAATTCATTACATTCAAATAGTCTGCAAGCTTAAAACCTAAACTGATGACTCTATGATATAGATATATGCTTTACTCTCACATCTCTGCATATAATTCTATGAGTGTATTTTTAATTTCTCATCCAAAGTTGGAGCTAGAGAGGCGTGAAGCAGAACTGCGAGCCAAAAGAGAGGAAGAGGAGAGGAAACGGCTGGAGGAGGCACTGAGAGCTCGACAGGAGGAGGAACGCAAACGCTTGGAAGAAGAGGAGCTGGCACGGCAAAAACAGGTCGAGCGTTTGAACAATATCCATCTGAAGCAGTTAAAGCCTTTGACCTACTGTTTCATTGTGAGTCACTTGTCGCGATTGCCATTGAAACTCACTGAGTGCTGTAAAACTTTAGGAGGAGGCATTAAGACGGCAGCGAGAGCAAGAAGAGGCACAGCGCAGGCAGAAAGAGGAAGAGGACAGACTGGCACAGGAGGAAGCTCTCCGAAGATTAGAGGAGAGGCGGAGGGAAGAGGATGAGAGAAAGAAACTAGAGGAGTTCCTTCGCAAACAGGTAATCTAATGAAACCACGTCATGTGCTTTACCTCCTGTCTGAATGTGTGAAATGTCTCCCTAAATTTAAATGTTTTCTTCCTCACCAGGAAGAGGAGCGCAGAAAGCAGGACGAACTTGAAGCATTGAGGAGGCGTGAGGAGGAGAAGCGAGTAGAGGAAGAGGCAGCAGCTGCTCTTGCCCAACAACAGGAGGAGGAGCAGAAGAGGAGAGAGCAGGAGGCCCAAAGACAGCAGGAGCTGCAGAGACAGAGACAACAGCAACAAGAGGCCCTCAGGAGACTTCAACAACTTCAACAACAGCAGCAGCTTGCACAAATGAAGGTAAGGGCACAGAGGATGAGTCAGCAAAAATAGACCGTACAAAATGTATTTAAAGTTGACAAAATACCTCATCCTGTTCATCAGCTTCCGTCCTCTTCAAAGTGGGGCCAGCAGTCGACCAACGCTCTAATCCAGTCACAGAACGCCCTGTCACTGGCCGAGATCCAGAAACTGGAAGAGGAGAGAGAACGACAGGCACGGGAGGAGGTAAGAACAGCCAGCAGCAGAAGCCTAGTTGTTTTTGGTGTCTGTCACCAGCAGTGTTTTAGTACGTCTCCTGAATTAAATGTAATGCTTTTTGAAAATTTCTTGTCATTTAGCCAAACAGCATTTTTGTGCACACTTCATGTCTTGTCCTCCTGACCCCCACAGCACAGACGCCAACAGCAGGAGCTCCTGAAGCTACAGCAGCAGCAGGCCTTGCAACTTGCTCAGCAGCCCCAGGCTAAGCTGTCTGGTTGGGGTAGTGTGCCCAAACAGCCAGTAATTACCAAATCTTTGCTGGAGATTCAAAGGGAAGAAGCCCAGCAGATGAAACAGCGGAAGGAGCATCAGCTGCAGCCACAACAACACCCCATTGTCACCCAACAGATCCGCACTCAAACCAGAACTGTACGTCCTCTATACGATACAATATATTTTGCTATTCAACGTGATATGATACATTTTGATATTCAACATTAATATCCAAAGTAATGTTTAATGCAGTTTTAATTTCAAAGCTCTGCTACTCTGGGCTGTTTCTAAATCTTAGGAATCGGCTGCTTGAGGATATGACTGGCTCTGAACAGTTTCACTTCACAAATCTTTTAGAAATTTAAATGATCATGTAAAATGTCAATATTGATCATGTTGTTTTTCACTCTTTTATTCTAATAACTTTAAGTTCAAATTGTAAACTTAATTTTGGTCTGCAGGACATTGTAATGGGTGTTTTTCACCATAGGCAGACTGATCAATAATTCAATGAATTGTGACTTGCAGCTCTAGAAAAAAGTGTTATGTCAGTAACAGTATCTCACTCTCGTCACAGACATCCCTGAGTAACTCGGTGTGGGGGTCTGTGAACACCAGCACCTGCACTAATTGGGGCTCAGACAGCATCTGGGGTGATACCCACAACTCTAATATGGGCTTCTGGGATGAGGCTGTGAAAGAGGCTGTGCAGCAACCTCCCCAACCCAAGAAAGCCATCACGCAGAAGAATAACAAAGGAAACGCCAACATCAGGTATTAATGCCACGTCTTAGTCACAAGCTCTGATGAGAAGCATGACTTGTCATATAAAGGATGTGAGTAATACACAGATCTTAATGACTTCTCTTTCGCTTCCTTCTGCATTTGTATGTACATGTAAAGTAACTCTGTGAGTGGGCGGGTCAATAAGAAGGTAGAGGAGGAGGAGAAGCTGCTAAAGTTGTTTCAAGGGGTCAGTAAGAGCCAGCAGGACACCTTCATGCAATGGTGTGAGCAAACCCTACACACCCTCAACACAGCCAACAATCTGGATGGTAAGACTTAAAAATATGTTCTGCAAAGGCACTCACCCACATATATTGATGGACCATTTATGGAAATCAAACTCACAAATATTCTCCATCCTTCTCCCTACCAGTTCCAACATTTGCATCCTTCTTAAAAGAAGTGGATTCTCCGTACGAGGTGCACGACTATGTCAGGGCCTATCTGGGGGACACTCCTGAGGCCAAGGACTTTGCCAAGCAGTTCCTGGAACGTCGTGCCAAACAGAATGCTAACCAACAGAAGCAGGCACCTCAGAACCAACAGCAAGCCTTCAAGCAGCAGGTGAGCGAGGCTGAAGTGGTACCAATGAGTTAAAGGCTCAGCATATGGGCACCAAATGTTGAGACATTCATCTGTCCCTTTCGCTTCCCACAAGTAGTTTTTTCTGCCTGACATGTTCAGACCAATCAGAGTCAAGTTATCTAACATAGCCAATGGTGTCATACTCTTGACAGTTACTGATATTTGTGGTGTAAAACTCTCCTGCATCACCCCTTTGGATCGGTCCCAGAAGATGTAATTGCATTGGTTCTTCCTTGTGACCAAGACCAAATTGTCCATGCAATCTTCTTGAAAAACTGGTCTGGCTTAATTCTCAGGTTTTTTTTTTCTTTTTCATTTAGTGGAACACATTTAGAGATCAGTCTTTTTATACTTGCGTTTTCCAGAGATACCTCACACATTTGCTGGCAGGTTTTGTGAATCTTAGCAATCTATTAATAAATTGTGTCACCCAGTGAAACCACGTTAACTGAATCTTGATGCCTCTGTAGGTACCAGTCAGTGCCATGTTGTGTGTAGACCGTGGCCCGTTTCTGCAGAAATGTAAACTTGTTAGATAATATCAAGCGCAATGTGTTTCAACTTCAGGTTTCCACCACACTTGTTAAACGCACGTAACGCTGTGTATCATACTTCTAAAGTGCTAACATGACTTGTTTTCTTTTCTCAAAATTTAAATCGGGTGTCTGTTACGGTCAAAACTTTCTTTTTTCTTGGTGCAAGTGGGAACTTTGATTCATTGAACTTGGCTACGCTGAAAACCTTTTCATCCTGCTGGAAAAGTACCTTATTTCCTCCGATAGCCTTGATCTACCTGAACTGCAGAAGGTACCAGGCCTTTATCTGAAGCAGCCTTTTATAAGAGGCAGACCTTTGTTTCTAAGTCCCTCTGTTAGAGTATAACCGGTCATACTTTAGTATGCTTTGATCCGCTTCCCTTTTCCCTGTTAAACCTACTGCATCACGCTGTTACTCAACAGTTCCTGTATCAGTTTCAAATTAAAAGCCTTCTAGCGTTTCAGTGGACCGAAACCCTTACCCTTCATTTCTTAACGAGGCTTTTGTTGTGCAAAATTTACAGGAAATGTTTTGTGGAAAAAGAATTGACTTACAAAGTTCCCGTACGGTGCTTGAAATGTAACTGCTACCATCTTGTGGCGCATGTACGTTACTACAATATACAGTTTGGCTAAGATGTAAACATGCCTGCAATAACTGAAATTGGACCATAACATTTTAGATGAGTAATCCAGAACAATAGTGTTGTAAATAGCATGTTGTTGAGTTTATTCAATTAAAGCAATGGAAATATACTACGTTAGTTGGCATGCACATAGTATGACAGCCACCGTGAGATTGTCCAGCCTCGACATTTGTTCATGTCGACCACACTCCCGGTGGTTACTGGAGACCTTGCTAATACTTGACGACTGGTTTTTGTTTTAGGAAATATGGTATTTTATTTTGTCGTAAAATGCACCACAATACATGTTTTGATAATCTGAACGTTGGAGTTTATCTCAATCTGGAACTATGTTCTGTCACCAGGTTACATGAAAGTCATGTTTGCGTTTCATTACCAGAAAATAACTTTCTTACTTAATATGGAATAATCGTGAATCTAGCTCATTCTTTGTGCAGTTTTTCAAAAGCAAACTGGTTGATTGTCATGATTTTAATTGGTAATGAAATGGAAATTTAATTGGACCACATTTAGTCTGACTTCCTATAGACCAGAACTTCACAGATGAACAGTTGAATCGTTTTAAATCCACACGTCTCTCTTTCCCAGGATTCTGTGTGGGGTGGAACTGGATCTTCGTCACTCTACCAGTCCAACCATACGAGTGGCCAGCAGCAGCGCTTTGAGACAGTCACCTCAGGGAAAAAGAAGAAGAAGCAGAAGATGGTCCGCGCAGACCCCAGCCTTCTAGGTGAGAGCAAATGCAATTCTGCTAAATCTGAAAAATATGTTGCTGCTTTTTATATCTCATCAGCTAATTGGATTCTTCTTTTTTATTTTTCAGGTTTTTCTGTGAATGCGTCGTCTGAGAGATTGAATATGGGAGAGATTGAGACTTTGGAGGACTTTTAAGGGACTGCAGCCAAGCAAACCCAAACTGACTGTATCCAATTTGAACAGCAGCTGTTTTTCTCAAGCCCCTGTCACTGCCCTCGACTGCTTCCACAACTTTCACCTTTAATTTCAGTTTCTCATTTATCAGACATACTCTGGTAATCCCTCATAAATTCCAAATTATGATCTCTAAGGCAGGGTGTGTTTTCCTGTTGCTTACGGACCTATAATCTGATGAAAATCCTTGAAAGTAATGGACTGGAGCAAAGTGGCCAATGAAACATCTGACCAGCCAAGAGAGCAATCACCAAATATACTCTTAATTTCTGGAGAACGTCTGCAGAGCCGTTGATGTCTGTTCAGCATCAGCTGCTCGGGCCTGAATCTCACGTTCTGTTGTAGAAATTCAGTTTGAACAAATTTCAGATTTGGCCTCCATTATATGGGATTTTTTAAAGTATTGGATATATGGGTGTGGTGTTTTGGGTATCATGGGAAAGGCTAGAGAGATTATATCCATTGTTTGTTTTATTTATTGAAAGTTTTCCCCTCACACTTTAATCCCCCCCCTTCCTCTTTTCCCTCCATGTTTTCTGCTGGGTGTTCATGGATAATGACGGTAAAGTAGAGCCCAAGGATTCGTGCCCACTTATGTCCTGTTTTAAGGACATGTTCAAAAGTTCCAAGTAGTTATCTATTTCTTGTAAAATACTAGGCTGTTTAAAGAATAAACTTTCAATTCTGCATCTGTATTATAATATATGAAAATGATCTGCTGGAGTCACTTTTTTTATTGCGGTATGACATAATAAAACAGTCTGATGTGTGGGCTGTTCACACCTGTGTCTTAACTATTCAGAAAAACCACATGTGCCGAATTAATTTGATTCACGTGCTTTCACCTGGTCACACTACGATAAATCACATTGTACAGACATCCTATTAAGAGCTGGAAATGTAAATGAACCATTTCCAGGTTGAAGCCAGGCATCAGCATTCACAATTCTAATGAACTAAACATTTTAAATCCCTGTAAGTGTGAGAATTGAGAAACCGATTAATCCTATCGCATGCCTTTTTCCCAGTAAGCAGCTGCATATATTCTGTTGGCTTATTTTTGTGTGGATAGTTTGCGCCAATAAGATGAAATCGAAACTAACTTAAGTTTTAAAAATATGTTTTCTCTCAAAAATAACGACTCTCAACTACTTTTCAGGAAGTTAAAACTCATCCTCTCACTGCTCGGGTGTGACATTCAATTAGTCATGGTTTTTAAAGAGGAAATGAAACCCGCTAATTCCTTTAAATGATAAGCATATTTCTAAGCACGCATGTCACCATACTGAAGCAACAACCTTCACTGCTGACAATGTGTTGAGGCTTTCCAAAAGATGAAAAAAAAAAAGACAATTGGCCAGCATTTGTTCTGTCAAAATGTCTTAGTAATGTACCAAACCTTGTTTTTCTCACGCTAATTGCTCATTAGCTGATCTGACAGTCTTGACTTAATTATCAGATCAACAAAATATCAAATTGTTACTGTTTTCCTCTCCTTCCAACAGGCAGTACATTAGCTCAAGTAAGTCATTGGTTCTCAAAAAAATGGGCGCCTCATCTTCCCACAGGGCTAGCTACCAGGCTACATCCATGAAAAATAGCTACAGAAAGGTGGCGACGAGTGTGAGTGAGATCGACGCAGCTGCACAAGTTGTTAGCTTACTGAAACGGGACATTTCTTTCATCAATGTGAAAAACATGGAACACTCCTAGAGACTGCTATAGCAGCTTCCATGTCAACTGAAAATGATATCGGTTAGACGGATACAAACAAAGCAAGTCCCCTCTCAACAGGAAATCGGCTACCATGAAAACAATGCCAGGCTGAATGAATGAAGTGAAACATAATGGTAGTTTAGTCTGATTATCAGGCCTATTATGGAAAATGTAGGACCCACCATTGTTGGAATTTGACCCACACTAGGAACTACAAGGCAGGATATCTCAGTACCTACAACTTTGATTTTCACTATTGTTTATCTAATCTGTTTCTTGTGAGTTGCTCAACTCTTTGGAAGTGTAATTCTAAATTGCTCGAGTACCACTTTAAAATGTTGTTTACGTATTATATGTAGTTCGGTATACTTTGACTTTTGAAACTTTGCATTTTCTGTACTTCTATCTCAATACTCCCTCCTCAACTGCCGTCTTTAGATTTAGATATTTAATATGTATTTTTTGCTGTCAGATATTTCCTTCAGGAGGAAAGGCGTGGAATGTCCCGCAGAGACCATCGTGATGTGACCTGGCCAAGGTCAGCGGCTGCCGACTGTTTATCCCTCACACTCAACTATGTGGCCGGAGGAGTTTGGAGTGGGTGTGCCCTGCGATGATGTGCTCACAAAGTCCACACTGTCCTGACAGTCCTGTGCACACCTAGTCCCACCCCTTCTCTCACCCCCTCAGAGGTTGCCTACCTCTCCCCTCCTGTGCTCCCCTGTTCTCTTCCCCTGCTCCTCTCCAAGGGTCAGCTACTCGTTTGAAGTTACTGCTCGAGGAGTTTTTTTTTGGAGACGCTTTGCTCTGTCTGACGTTCATCCTTCACAGCCATCATGGTTCACAGCAACAGTATCTGCAGATTCCTTCTCCTGGTGCTCCTAGGCCTCATGGTAGCCTTTGTACACACAGGTAAACATCCTTTTGAGTGTCATTGATATTTTTATTTAATTTCTGTGGTTGGGTGACAAGCTTGCTACCTTGCCTGCTGTGTGTGCTGCAACTAATAATGGTAGAAATCTTCCAAGAACCAGAATATGAAGCATGCAAGGCCGTCGCCCTTGAAATGAAAGGTGTGACGGAAGGAAAGTAATTTATTAACAAATGAGTTGTATCAAAACTGACATGTCACTAGCCTCTTGTGATAGAAAAAAATCAGATCCTTTAAAATCATTGCTGATCTTTTTTTTTTGGACCCCAACGCTGTGTCCTTGAATTTGTGGACCATTTTAGGATGAGCAGGTTTAAGGTTTTATATTCTAAACACGTATCTTGCTGTATGTGACGCATGGGCTGATGTTTCTGTCCTTTGTGTAAAATATGTGTATACGTGTCATTTTTGCCCTCTTTTCCACACACACACATTCACAGGCCTGTGCGTGTGAGTCGGCAGCCTGATGTAAATGATGCAGTTGTTGAGAGCTGTGAAAGCTGCTCTTTGACAAACAGGATGACTCGGACGCTTTCATGATGCCTGATGTTCTTATGAAACTGAATACCTGCCGCCCTCTCACTCGAGCTATAAAGCTGAAGCGATTCTGTGTAATATCGGTTTGATGTGGTGAAATGTCCACAGGTGTGGAGTTTATCTCATGTAACTGGAGGGATTTTGGAGGTAGAACTAAGAATGATTCAGTCTTCATCTAGGAACAGTTTTTTGTGATGCAGGAAGCGTTTACACTCAAGAGTTCTCAGAATGAGTTCTTTTTAAGACTTGACATATAAGCACGCTCTCTGGTCCTTCTTTCACTTTCACTTCTGTCTGTAATTCTTTGTGACATCTCTCAAAGCAACTTGAAAAAGGCTCTGGACACAGAAGAGCAGCTCTCAGGCCCAGAGGTCACAGCAGAGGTCAAGGGGCAATGTGACGACGGGGATATGGCAAGTCCACGATGTCTTCCTGTTCTGTGGAAAAAATAAAAGACCGTGCTGTGAACTGTCACCTTTTACATGGGACAAAAAACCTACTGTTGTAGAAAAAAAAGACTCGAGTCAAACACTATGTCACGGATTCTCACATTGAGGTGCTATGACTTGTCTACACCTTTCTAAAAATATCTCTTCTTGTTTTGGACTGTACAGTTTTAAGGTGGAAACATATTTTTAATGCCTCAGGAAACATTCCCTTCACATTCATAGAGAGTTTAAACACAGCCAAGAGAAATATTATTATTGACGACTGCGTTCTGCTTGGCTGTACGAGTCTCCACCTAATCTGCAATGATTTTCTGGTGGTTGTGGTTGTCGTGTAGAGTTGTTTTCAAGTACTGCCACCAGTTTTAACCACAACACCAATCCAGTGACTGAACCTGCGTGACAAGTAGCCCCGATGGTTGACTCAGCATGAGAAACGAACCGAGATGTGTCAAACAAGAAGCTTGAGCAACACGGTGTGATACATACTCACATTCTCCTTGATCTTCCTCAAAATGGCTGATCTGATAAAGTGTGCAAGACTCGGAGCCTACAATAGAGAGGAGGGTTCGTCGATAGTTAAACTGGACATGGAGACCAATTAGAGCAACCTAACCCCCATATTTCACTGTGGAAAATGTGGTCGGCGCCTGTGGAAGTTAGAGAGGGTTAAGCAAGGACCCACGACACCACAGATGTCATGTTTGGGCTACGTCGCTCGCGGTTTTGATGCTTGGCTAGGTTTCTTTTCACACACACCCAACTGCGAGCTGTGTCATCTCTCTGGCTAGTGTGAAATCCTGACAAATCACAGGCCCCAGGTACCAACAAATGGCCTTTTGTGTTTTTAGTGTCTGAAATCAGCCTTCCCTACAGTCTGCCAGGCTTTTATGAGTCTGCACTTATGTGTCTAGCAAAGGAGCGTTTGTGATTGACATGTGGTGTCATGTCTTGACTTGATGTGCAGTACAGTGATTCCCAAGCAGCGACACTTGTCGCCTGGGGGGTACCAGGTGATGGAAAACTAAACTAACCTCAAACAAAACAAAATTATGATTTAATTTAAGTAAATATCCACAAATATGTGTGTTAAGGAGGAAAAACAGCCAAACAGATTTCACATTAGGCATGATACAAATCAATCTACAATGAACAAGCTGCCATATCTGAGACCGTTTCAGCACATCAGCATCATGTGTTGCAGCTGAGCGTGTGTGAAAACCCAAATAGTATTGATAAAAGTGATTGATAAACAGTTAAGTTGGAATATGATGAAGGGCTGTTTGAGCTCATCTGATAGGGCTGAGTGGGTACATCAGACCACATGTTGGTAGCTGTCAGCTGAGAATAATTATGTTTTTTCTAGATGCTTCAGTTATGTTAATTCCATTAAACAGAAATTTCAAGCTCGAGTAAACCCCTCCTCATGGTAACAAACACCAACAGAAAACATCATGTTATTATTTTCTGCCTTCTTATTAAAGCAAGCTGTCCAGAAGGCACAGCCTTTTACACACAGGGACTATTTAATAAACAAAGTTTGTTTGACATCCAGTTCCCAGCCAGTGCCTGGTTTGGGCATGGCTGGTTGTTACTGGTTGCAGCCCGGCCGCCCTCCGTGACCGCACAAGCTGCCTTTTGTGCCCTCAGCTGAAGGCCTCATTGATGGCTAAGCTGGCCAGAGGCCCGAGTCTCCAAACCTCCAGCCAGCTACAGTACAGGAAGCTGCACATGACTCAGAGTCAACACAGCGGCATCAAAATATTCACATCAGAATTTTGAAGATACCGCAGCTGACATGCTGACGTTGACCACTTTATTTCACATGCGCTAGTCTCTTAGTAATCGTGTCATGTAGTCAGCTCTGTTGAAGAGAATAATATGAGGCTTCATAGAAAAGACAGCAGATATGTAAAACAGGATGAAGGGGTTTACTGGGGGCGTCAGAGGCTACAAAGTAAATATGTAGCATTAAATAAACTGAGTGTAAATATGTTTGGATTTCGGTTTTGTTGGTATGTGTAGAGTTGAGGATAGGATACGTGAGTCAGTGAGTGGGTGGGCTTGTGTGTGAAGAATGTGCTTTTTCAGGTTCACATTTCCCCCTTTTTCTGTGCAGCTGTTCGATTACCATCAAATCGGCAGCAACCACAATCGCAGAGTCATTTTTGTGATTTATCTTCAAATCGAGCATTTCCAGACGCTAGGCTCTAAAGGTTGTGTTAGGAAACAGAAATGTGGCCTAGAAAGAGACTTTGTTTCCCTGGCTACTGTAGAGGTGTGAAAAGTCTCAGAGTAACTTCATGCTCAGATGGGAGGAATGTCAGAGGACAATTTGGGATGGAAGGAGAACAGACGATTGATTGAGAGAATAGAGAGTTGTACACAGCCTGAGCTTCATGCAATAGTTAGCAAATCACTGCCTCTCATACAAGCTGTTAAAAACATTTACTGCTCCACTGAAATAATTAACCAATGAGTTGAAGGAGCTTTTTAGACAATAGACAAGCTTGGTTGAACCATTGAGGGGAAAAAGAAACGTGTCGAGAGGCTACCTGTAGCTCAAACGGACAAAATGTTCATCCTCTACAAAGACATCCTTATGTCCGGGCCCGAGCCGTTTGCCCAGTCAGACAGAGAGAGGCTGTTGGAGCCAACACAGACGGGGCCATGTGTGCAGGTCTGCATCCCCAAGGCCTCGGCAGAGAGAAAAGTCAATCAGAGCTATTAGCAAAGCTGCGTGTCTCGTCAGTGAAATTACTGTTTTAGGAAAACACACAGTGAGGTAATCTTTGGTCAGTACGACCAGATTAAGTGACGTTTTTATTGGTCTGCAGAGACAGTTGCAGACCCTGTCTCAACAACCAGGGACAACCAGGACACCATGTCTGGGGAGCCACCCAGTGACGTCACCACCAAAGACCCTTTCCAGGACATGACGGAGCAGCCCTTCACCTACGACTACGAGGACACCACACACTCCCAGGCCATGGACGAGGAGGAAGGTGAAACTGACGCTTGATCTAGCATTTCAGAGCCACCAAAGTTGTGTCAATTTTGTGTCTTCAAATGATTAAAACTGCATCTATTTCTCTGTGTGTGTTTCCGGGTGCAGGGGTGCTGGGGCCAGGGGCCATCACAGCCATTGTTATAGCAGTCTTCCTGGGAGCGTCTGTCCTCCTCGCCCTCATCGTCATCACTCTCAGAAAGTTCACCACCTCCTAGAGTGAATACATGCCATCTGTGTGTGTGTGTGTGTTTGTATGCCACGAGTGTTTGTGTGTTAGCATTCCTCTTTTGCCTCTCATCTCAATCTCTTAACTCTTAACTCGCTTCTTGTCTTCCTGTCAAAGATGAGTTGTGTCTGTTGCTTTGCTGTAGATGCTAAAACATTGTGGCAGGTCCCTTGACTGACAATTTACAGATTTACTTCTGTAAACTCACTCTTAATTGTTGCTCAACATGTCCACTTGTTACTAAAGGTATAATGTTAGAAACTGGCTGGCTCTTCCAGTGTAAATCATAGCATGTCCATGTCCATTTTTCTCCTTTCCTTTTCAAGGTCTTACTTGCACGTTCTAAAGGGATTTTAAAGTTTGTGGGCTATTTGTTCCCTGATAGTTTTTGTCTTGTATTGAGAGTTTGATGTGAAGTATCCAGCATGTGTTTGCTTTTATTTGTTCATGAAGTGTGTGCATGTGCTTTTGTTAGTCCTTGTCTTACTATTTTGCCTTCAATGAGCAAGATGTTTGAGATTTATGTGCCTACATATGAGTTTGTATTAGTCTTTTACAATGGTCATTTCTGAAATATTCCCTTGGTGTCACCCGTGTACAATTTTCTAAGTTTGTACTGCACCATTTACAAATATTTGTGGAGTAAAAATAAGAAAACGTTTTTTAAAATGCTACTTCGATGAATGTAGACAGGGTAGCTGGGATATTTGTTTTACCCAAGGAGCAAATATAAAGTTAAAGAGTGGATGAATGTGTGTTTGCACTCAAGTGAGTGTTTGTAGTTTTTTGTTGTTTAATTTGCAGGGGGCGAAACAGTTTTTCAGTTAGATGATTTTGTCTTTTTCTATACGCCACAGAGTCCACAGTACTCAGCCATATAGCTGGATGTTGCCATGGTAATGTCATTATTTTGTTTGAGATGTAAGTGAATAAATAAATCACATGCCAAACGTGTGTGTGTGTGTGTGTGAGAGAACGAACATATGACCACTGAGTCAACACAGAGAAGAGAATTATATTTATGGAGGATTTAAAAAATCTTTTTTTTTTATCAGTTAGCATGGAGGTATTGTATGAAAAACTGTTTGTAATGACAAACCTAGTGATAAAAAATAGGTTGATACAAAATAAACAAGCCATGTTTTCACAAAAGATGACAAAGTGCCTCCACGACATTCATCTTTCATTTTTTGTAGATAATCTCTGCCTATAGTTACGACAAATCATAACCACATTTACTGTATAACTCATCCCTTTATTCTATTGCTGTTTGTGTTTTGTTAAAAAGTACTTAAATAAATATATGGATGTAAAAGAAATGCAGCAGCATATGTTAATTGTAATAAGATATGTGTCTATAGAAAAGGAACCAATCAGAGCCCTTATTGTCCCAACACACAGAGAAGAATGTAATTTAAAGTGAGAAGAGTTTTGTGTTCATCCACTGGCCTCACTTCAGGCACAACAGTAGGTGGCAGTGTGGCTGGCAGCTTTATTTTCATCTACAGTCAAAAAAAGGCTTTTCTCAAAAATGAAAGTGTCATCTCCCACTAATGTGGCCTAAAACATTCTGATTTAAAAACATGTATCTGCCCACTGATGAGGAACTGTCAAACTGTCCTCCACAAGCATCACCTGTAAGTCTTAAGTCTTAGCAACAGCTTTCTCAGCACCCGAAACCAGCAAAACCTCAAATGCAATCAGTGTAAAATTGTCTCTGCAGCTTTTCAGACTTGAAATGACTTGAAAAAAACACTTTGAACGCCTTCAGTCTGTCTCTTTGAGATAGGAAGGCTGACTTCCACATGCACACTCAGACTAATGCCAGCACAAATAACAGTCCCAGTATAGAAACCTTGTATGAGTCATTATGCTTTACTTGAGATCGATGCTAGCTTTACACTTTGATCAAGAGAAGTAATTTAACGAAAGTGAATGTCAATACATAGAAAAGCATAAAGTCACCTGGCCCAGGCCTTTTCTTCACACGTTTCAACATCAAGAGACATGTCGTGACTAATACTGTTGTGTTAGGATAGATGGTTAAAAAAACAACAACCCGGCAATACTATGCGTAGTAACCACTTACATTCACCAGATGCAGTGAACAATGAGATGTGACTTAACTTTTATATAGTGATGGAAATTCCAGTCTGAGGAAACATAATATCACAATCTTAACAGAAATACTCATGAGAGACCTGCAGTGTTAACAAATACTGCAGTTTCCTGTTATATTTCATTGCGCTTCAGTTTGTGTCCCTATTTGATATTTGTCTTTTTTGTTTTTTCGGCTTATGTTTAGTCGCGTTAGAGACGTGGTTTGAGGGACGGCCACACCGTCAGTCCAAAACTTTGGTCCTGACTGAAATATCTCAACAGCTATTGGATGGATTAAGACATGTACAGACATTCACGGTCCCCAGAGGATGAATCCTACTGACTTTGGTGATCCCCATGCTAGCAAGCTTGTGCCTGCTAAACATCAGGTTGTTAGCACAGTTATTGCGAGCAGCTAGCATGGCTGTAGACTCTGAGTCTTGTTTCTCCAATTATTCTTGTTGATTGCATGTGTTTTGAAAGGTCTTTAATCATTTGCTGCAACCAATGATTATTTTCATTATCAATGACTCTACAGATTCTGTTTTGATGAATCAATTAATCATTTAGTCTATGAAATAAAAAAATGAATGAAATAATAATTAAAAAATAGCGAAAGAGTGTGTCTTAAAATGTCTTGTTTTGTTTGAGCAGCAGTTCAAACCAAATGATACTCAGTTTAAAATGATATGAAACAGAGAAAATCAGCAAATCGTCACATTTTAACATTTACCCATGAATTGTTTCAGCTATTGTATTTTCTCATGGCGCGAAACGTCTCTCAGCACTTAAAAAAGCCCAACACAAAGAACATACTTATCATGTACGAACAATTAAATTTTTTTCATGTGTTACAAAATACAAATTATATCTGCTGATCTAGCAGCAGCAGTGATTTACATATGGAGCAGTGAGACCTGCTGGACAACATGACCGCTGCTTTTATTTTAAACGGTTATTCTGCACATATGAAGATAGTTGCATGATATGTGGCACGACACAGGAAGTGGTGATGAAACAACAAAGGTAGAGAAAGCAGAAGTCTGGCACAGTGCAGACAGTCAGACAGACGCACACTGAGAGACTGGCAGCCATGAGGTAGGAACACAACTAGATTTCACATTTTCCACTGTACAAGACTTCTTAACACCAAATCTGTGTTAAAAGTTAGACTTTTAAAATGTTGCATTTTTTGTTTAAATGTTTACATTACAACCCAGACCTTCATTGCAAATACTCTAAAATGTGAAGCTGTAAATAAGGAAAGAGTGTAAAGGAATTACAAAATATGAATTATATACCGTATGTATTGGGAACAACAGTGATCTAACTAGAAAAAGCCTCGATCTAGATCACTTGAATCAGCCGACAACATGCTGTATACAACAACATTATTTAAGTGACGTTTAATATCCAGGAGGTCTAATGGGCGTTTTGTTGTTTTAAGATGCACGAACGCAAACCAAACATGTTTTCCTCCTCAGAGTGGTAATAGCTTGGGTTTTGTCTGTCACAAACTGACATTTTCCACTAATGATGATTGCAGACTATCTGCAGGTTCCCCATTAAATTGTGTTTAAATTACTAAACCCGAAGATCTTTAAGGGACTCTTTATTGGTGTGTAGTCAAAACACATAGCTATGTTTCTGCAGTTGCCTAATCTGACAGATCAAGAGTGAAGATTAGCGTATTTCCGTTTTGAAAATCTACATCAAATTAAAAGTCAAAATAATGAATCAATTTACTTTAACTTATAACTGACTTATTACTTCTAATTTAAACTTAAATTGAACATATGAAGCATGTGATTTACTGTAAACTAATATGCTGTGTTCTGTTTTTGTGTTTTTTTCTATGCATCACAGCCTACACAGCTGAGAGGTATTTTACATATGTTCTCTGCGTGAGAACAAAGAGTAATGACAGGAAAGACAGATTGACTTTGAAATCCTGACAGAGCTGTTGAAATCAAATCACACTATTTCCCCTGCAGCAGCGGCGGCGACACCATGGCAAGCAACTGTTCGTTTGATAAGGTGGACAACCTGATGAGATATTTGGAGCTGGTCATCTACATGCCCATATTCCCCTTTGGTCTGGTCCTCAATGTTTTAGCGCTGTTGGTGTTCTGCATCTTTCTGCGAAAATGGACGGAGTCAACTATCTACATGACCAGCCTGGCTCTGATGGACCTGCTCCTCCTCTTCCCGCTTCCCTTCAAAATTCACGCCACCAATCACCACTGGCCGGCCTACCTCCACCCTCTCTGTTCGGTCTTGGAATGCCTGTATTTTGTTGGGATATATGGCAGCATCTACACCATTGTGTGCATAGCTGTGGACCGATGGCTGGCTATCTGTCACCCGTTCAAAGCCAAGCAACTGCGTTCACCCAAAGCAGCTCTTTGGACCTGCATGGGGGTCTGGGTCCTGGTGCTGGCAGTGATCACTCCAACCATCTATCGCATGAGGGAGGCCGAGCAGGATCAATTCCACTGCTTCCACAAGTTCTCAAACAAAGGCTGGAGCCCTCATTTGATCATCTGTCTGCAGGTGTTTGGGTTCCTGGTGCCTGCGCTGGTGGTGATTTACTGTTCGGTTCAGACCATCTGGGCGCTTCAGCAGTCTGGCCAGCGCAGCCCTCAGAGCCGGGCCTGTGTGAAGATCATCTACAGCAGTCTGAGTGCCTTCCTGCTGCCTTTCACCCCCAGCCACCTGGGCATCCTCCTGCAGTTCCTGGTGAGTTCATTTTAAGTAAACTGAACAAGTCAAAGTAGAATGAAGAAAGAAAATGAAGGTAACAAAGCAATCTCACCTCAGGGTCTATTTAGAAACTGTTCTGGAGCTTTCAATCACATCACATTCACTTTCATCAGCAGCTGGGATTTGCCCAGTTGTCATGGAATTGTAACTGTTTAAATTTCCATTTTTTTTTTTCTATGGACTTGTTCATGTTGGCTCAACAAGTAAAGGTTTCAGTCTAAAAATACATCAAGCAATGTCTAAAAAATCGGAACTGATTTCACAATTAACATAAATGACTTAAAATGACTTTTGTCAATTATGTTCACATGGGGGGTGGGTTCCCAAATCACTCTTGCCTTGATGATTGCCTTGTTTTTTGGTGGAAATCTATGGACAGTATTTGTCAATCTGTTCGTCAAGAGCACCTGTTTAGTGTTACAACGCTGACAGAAGTGACACTTCCTGCCATGTTTTGGCAAACTACTTAACTTAGCTAGCCACAGGCATGTGGGGCAGGGCAGTAAGCAGGATAATAAGTATTTTTTTGTTTTTGAAAAATGACAGACCAGTAGGCTTACGGTTACACTATTTGATCATTTTCAGATAGATAGATAGATAGATAGATAGATAGATAGACAGATAGACAGATAGATAGATAGATAGATAGATAGATGTACTCTATTGATCCCTTTATGCATTTCTAATGTGACTGAAGATCTTATTTTTTCAATTTAAATGATAAAAAAATGTGTGCATGGAAGCAAATGATGAAGCATATTATGCACTGTTCATTTGACTTTTTATTTTAGTATCAAACATGGCATCTGTACAGCTTTATAGGATTATAAAAGATCGTGACGTCCTGGAGCCGAGGCATGCATTTGAAAGATACACTTGGTATCTTTCACTCCCCTACATCATATCACTCCGTCCATCTCTACCCTCGTTCGCATCACATCATGTAGATCCCAAGCACCCTACAACATATACACACATGTCGTTAAATTCTATAACATAATGCAGTAATTAAATCTGAGAAAGCAATCTCTAAAATAAACCGTCACAAAACGAAATCTCATCTTACAATAACATGTAGCAAGTACAGCAGATGTACAAAGAGATCATTCTAGACAACATAGGAGCGTGCAAAACTACAGCAGAGCAGAGTTCACAATGTTGGGTTGCATCTAGACTTATTGTAAGACTATAAAAGATTTTATGATTTTATTGCATGTAGGCAGGATGGTAGGCTGATATATCTCTGTCCTCCATTCCAGGTGCACCAAGGAGTGATTCAGGACTGCGTCATTAAGACCAGGATCAGCCTGTTCATACAGATAGCCATGTGTCTGTCCAACATTAGCTGCTGTCTGGACGCCGTGTGCTACTACTTCATCGCTCATGAGGTGAGGAGCACCAAAAACACCTTCAGGCTGACAATGAGGAGCCAAAGAAGAGCCACCTTCAGCACTTCAGAGATGTGAACACAGGACAAAGACAATTCGAGTTGAAACCTAATTTGTCCTCAAGAGACTGCTGGTGAATACAAGGGCTGGCTTCTTGAGGTTTAGCATGGTAGTGAAACTGAAACGGGTGAAGTCTTGTTTCCAGTAGGTAATGTAGGCAAATGTGGCATGCACTAAGAGTAAAGAGTGTAAATGAAGCAGAATGCAATCTCAATTAACCATAGTGCTAAGTGTACAGCATAAAGGAAGTATAGGGAGAGGATCTGACAAGTAGTGATAGACAATTTGGTCCAGTTACAGGAAACTGGTAGGCACGTTGGTAACCTCAAAGAGCAAATCAGGTTGCAAAGGAAATCTAAGCCACAACGTGAGTGATTTCTAAAATGATTTAAGGGAGAGATTGTGAGACGTCGCAGGCATCCAGTCCTACACACTGACAAAGAAAGCGATGTGGGGCAAGTTTTATTTTAAAACAGATAAACCAGGCAGTATATAAATAAATCATGATCAACAGATTTTTATAAACTTGAAATGAAACCATTACTATTTTAATTGCTGACGTTTTCTTAGTTTGGTTCTTTGGCACATTGTGACTCGTTTAAGAAATATTACCTACTTTCTTCAGAAATATATTAAACCCATAAATTCTGGGTATTCTGAGGTGTTTATTTTTGAGAATTTGATGGAGAGAGAAGAAACATTTTGTTTCCATCCTGTAAATTACTATATAAATAAAGCATGAGGCTGGGTGGCATAGATTTTCCACTTGTATAAATTTACAATTTATCTGTGATCTTATTAATGCAAACTCAAATTGTGTTCAGGGGGATTAAATTTAGCATTTTTCTTATAACTGTCCTAATATGAATAAGGTTTTTGAATGCAAAGGGACTGTGTGCTTGTTTTTATTTGTTCTAACTTCCTTAGACTCACCACAGTGCATATACAGCTCTGGAAAAAAATTAAGAGACCACTGCAAAATGATCAGGTCTCTGATTTTTCTATTTATAGGTATGTGTTTGAGTAAAATTAACTTTGGAAAATTTGGAGTGGTCTCTTAATTTTTTCCAGAGCTGTATGTGGTCATCACATATGTAATATATTTGTATATACGTACTTTTTATTTTATTATTTACAATGTAGCTTCAAACATGTGCAATAATATTATTAAAGCTGTTAAAAGCCAGCTGTTGATGGCAGTCTGCCTGACCTCTGTACTACAAGACTGTTGTTGAGACTGTTTTGACTTTAGTTTGTTTAACAGATGGACATTTGATTTATGTGAATGCAGTCAAAGCTAAACCCAATTGGAAAGTTGTACACACAATACATGAAGCCGCTTTCTGTCTTATTTTGCTCATGTTGATCAGTCACCTTGTGGTAGCAGTGGAAGGTGTTTATAAGCACTCAATTAGAGGATCTACTGTGTATAAATGCTGTTTTTAGTGTATAAAATGATCAGGCAAAAGCTCTCTTCTGAAACCAGAAGCAAGACATGAAACTTGTATTTGGTTAATACTTTCATTTTGCACTTTTCTCCACTTTGATGAGTTTCAATATTATTTGTTTGTGTTTGTCATTTTTCATCTCAAGTAAAATGTGTTTTTGTGAAGCGATGAAGCTGCTTGATCTATTAGTTTTCTGTTAAGCCCAGAGAAACACATAATAATGTAAAATTAATATTTATCAGAGCAAAGCCCTTTGTGGGAGGACAATGTAGATTTTCTGTATTTTTATACCATATGTTTTACTTCTTTTGCGTCTGTTGTGTAACTGACCCGTGGATCAATTTGGCCTTTGTGTTTCTCAACAATTTGCATGACAACAAATTGAAAACCAAAATTGTCCACTTAATTTAAAGTGAAAGGCGGCAAACCACAAGAAATTCATCTTGTGAGTTGTGCATCATTCACCACAATGAAGCAGCAGTTTTATATTGTTATGGAGACAATCAGCAACACATTCAAACAAGGGTAGTCCCACAGAAACGGAACTGATCAGGGCTGTGTGTTTGTCCCAGTTACATTTTGTTTTAACTGGCTGGGAGGAAGTTCACAAAGAAAAAACACGGTCTTTGTTTCCCTTCATAAAGACTTTTTACAGTGTTTTCACAATTGTTAGCACAATCTCCAATTATTCAAACCCATAATTTGCAGATTTGTGTGAGTGTATACTGTACTGCAACTGATACTGATGAACATTCAAAAGACAAAAAGAAAGTTTGATAATTTATTCTTAAAGCAGCAAGATATAAGAAAAATCGACTGTACAGCAAAATAAGGTATCCAAGACGATGAAATATGAGCACATATCACAGGTCTCTCTCAACAGAGACTTATTTGCTCCGTGTTGCACATTAGAAAGACAACCCAAATCCTTTTTTAAGTTGGGACAAATCAACAATGTAGAGATTATAATGCCAAGATAGGAAGGATTGGGAACTGGCAGGCGCTAAAGACAACAGGAAAATCCAAGTGAAGAGGAGGAAGAGCGAGACCAAATGAGTTGCAGGCTTTGATATCATCTACAGTAAAAAGCATTCTTTCTAAATATTTCATAAATCCTTAACACTAAGCATAGCATCACTGACTGCAGACTTTGGTTCCTTCTGTCCCTCTAAAGCACTGCTACTAATTACAGTCTAAAGCCATTATATCCATGGAGTAGGAAAGTGTGATACCAAAGGAAATAGAGAGACAAACCATAAAGAAATTATCGTTCACAAAACAAGTCGATTTCAGATAAAAACTCTGCATGTAACAATATGTTCAAAATCAGTTTACAGTATATATATTGCTTAGGAACACTCAAAGTTATATACACCATTCATTAATGATATAATCCGACATAGAAACATCTAAAGTACATGAGGTATGTTTTGCCATTTTCTGGCAGTCAAAACAAAATAACAACTGAGAAACGAATATTAACATGAGTGCACAGTGCAAGCAGCTCCCAAGCATCCCTACCACCACCACCCACAGTGCACTGGGTTACTAAATAACAACAAGGACAAGTCTAAAATAAAACTAGTGTTCTGATGAAAATGTCACAAACTGACACACACCGACATTAACATCTTATGCACAACATGACAAGCTACAGATATATCCAAACACATTTCATCCAAATATACAGACTATCTGAATAAAAAAAGACATTAACATTGTACATGAACAATAAAAGAGCATTTCCAACTTGAGACAAAAAACACAAAACAAACACAACTGAAAAACAAATACTTGCTCGGACAAATACTTGCTCTTAAAGTGCAGTTAAAAGCCTAAAGAATTCAAGAGGTATGGTTTGGAATTGGCTTCATTTTTGAATGGCTGTGATTTTCACTTCAGATTAGATCCTGTCACAGATGATGGTCTCGACCACAAATGTGTTCTCGAAGTGACGAATGCTATGGCACTTCTTTGTTTCACGCCTTTCAATACCTGGAAGAGAAAAAAGGAGACATGTTTAGAAAATATGTTCAGTACTGAAACCGGAGGTTTGCAGTGTTCATTGTACTTCTACTGCTACTGTGCCTATGAGAAAAGTCCATTTTGAATGGGCAGTGGTGATCCCCGCAGATCACATCCATAAATGTACTCAGGGGAAGTTTGTTGCATCATTCCTAATGATCTCGCTCCAATCAAAGGCAGCGACGACAGAGATATCACTCATGTGCATCACTACCTCCTCCATAGTGTGTGGATGTGTCCGCTGCACTACGAGTGACTCACATATCAGGAAGTTCCCAGGCTGCGCCCACACACTGATATGATAACCAGGCTGCCAGGCTATTAGAGGAGGGATTTTACACTGTCTGAAATGTCCATTAGGAAGTCCCTATTCGGTTCTGGTTGTATTTGTTTCCTGCAGGGTCACTCTGTTTGCTCATACACACCAAAAATGAACACCAGATTCCAATGACTCAGCGGACGAAAACTTTCCTCCTCGAGTTCAGAGAGAAGATCCAACACACTTCACATGACTCAACATCTCACAAGAGTTGGTGTGAAAGAGGGTTATATATTACCGGAAGTGACCCGGCACTCATCCCTCGTCATTTAACATCTTACATTGGCAGAGCAGATCGGAAAAGGAAGTGGATGTGTGCACTTACGTCGGTGTTGACTGCGGCGTCTCAGGCGGTAGGTTTCTTTGCCGTAGCAGAGCCTGTGGATGAACGGGCCCAGCTGCCTCATGTTCCTCACCCTCCCTGTCACCACCATCTCCTCCTGGATGATGTAAGTCTGAGGAAGGTACGTCCCTCTCTGTGGCAAAGAGACACAAATGAATCATTTAGTCAATCTGTCTGTGGGAGGAACACTGCAGACAGGAAGATGGGAACAATCTGTCCTATCCACTCTCTCAACGCAGCCATTCATCTCTAACAATGCTCTCACAACAGCTTTGCCAGTGACATCAACAGCAGCTGTAGTGCGTGCCTCACCTTGACATTGACGAGCAGCTCCCACAGGTTCCGTGGAGGCATCACCAAGGTTGTGTTCAGCTCAGTGATGTAACATTTGTCCAGAGCAATGTCATGATAAGCTGTGAGGCCCTGGAATCAATTTAATAAAAAGAGGTTAAAACCTAAGCAATGATGAATCACTTTAACAAGAGAATGTAACGAGAGCAACCCAGTGAACATATGGATGCCTTACCCTCTGAAAGTCATGGATGATATCAGCGGGGTCACTGCCACCAAAGTGTGGCACAGGTACACTGATCTGCTCGTAGTTGTCGTCAAGGTAGATGCCAACATTCTCCTCGAGTTCTTGCCGGCCCCTCAGAGGCGCGTACACAGAGTCCTCAAAGACGACCCGGCAGTGGAACAAGCTGTCTTCTGGGACCTGCTAATGGGATGCAACAGTGCTGATTTAGCATGTGACAGTTACTTTAGCATTAACAGTCTGTGCTACTGGGCTCAGGATATAATGTAAAAGAACTGAGGTAGAGTGAACTGACCTGAGGTATAAAGTAGTAGCGATAGATGTAGATAGAGGCCAGCACCAGCCCTGACATGAAGGCCACCAGGCCAAAGGTTAGGCAGCAGAGGCCGGTTGGAAAAGGTTTCTTGGACCTGACAGGAAGAACCAGCTGCTCCTGTAAAGAGAAAAGTAGTTTGGTTAGGGGACAAGTCAGAGTCAACAAGGAAGGACAAGTCAGCTTGATCGCCAGGAGATTGTGGTGGATGTGGATCTTTTGGCATGGTATTTTGTTAAAATGTACAACGTTTTATTTTCAATTTTAGTAACCAGGTTCTCCAAAAATACAAAATATGTGCAAAATGATACAAAGGACATGCAGAGTTTTCAGTTTAATATAACGTTGTAAGAAAGAAAAACACATCTTTATTTTGATGTCCTAAGCATGATGCGGTTTTAATGTAACATGTGATGTTGTCAACAGTGCAAACTTTTTAAATCTAACTCTGAAGCTCCGTAATAGCAAATTTGGAAGAAATATTGGTAACAGGGCTCAGTAGATAACTTGAAATGATTGTTCTTGAAAGTTCTATGATTGAGTATTAGTCGACATTATGTCCTCTCAAAGTCCAAATCATAAGAGAGTTAATTCTGATGAGAGGCGGTTGCCAAGTCGTTAGTCAGGCGAGGAGATCTGATAGACGTAGGACGGACTGGAATGAGGCATGCCAGATGCCCACCCACAGTCTCTCAGTCAATCTGCTGCCTCTCCCTACTACTGTTGCTATGGACAGCGGAAGTAAGGAGAACAGATTGTGCCAGGCTCTGACGAAGATGCTGGCACGTGGCCGTCTGGGTCTATTCTTAGAGGCCTACTTCCACACTCCATATTTGCAGATAGCTAGCACCCTCAGTGGGAGTCAGAACGAGAACAATTGTGTGGAGCAGGAGTCCCTCAGCAGAGGTGGACATATTAATAGATCTACACACATTGGCTCTGACGCCTAGCGCGCCGTCGCAGCCAATCTGAATCCACGCATCCTCTCAGCTCATGTCTTATTCTTCTGCTGATGTAATGAGCAGGTGAAAAAATGTGTTTGCAGAAGTGATGGATGCGTCATCAGGTGGTATTCATTGTGTACAGTATGTTGGGGGGAGAAAATTAGGCGCTGACAGGCATACACCCATTGCGTGCCAGCTATCTAATAATGTTTAGCTCCTGGGAGGTAGTCCAGAACTGAAGCTAAGAAAAGATGCACTTATTGTGAGAAACCTGACTGTCTAAAAATTTGATTTATGCCATTCTACAAACCCAGTTCAGAGATAACATGATCGGGCTAATTAAAACAATCAAAATACTGTCATGTGCATAATAAACGTATCTATCTATCTATCATATCTCTCCACTTTGAAAAACCAATTTAATTCTGTTCAAAATATTTGCGAATGGCAGCAACCTGGGATCTGCCATGTTGCTGTGTAGTTTCAAGGAATCAGTTGCCATTGTGACACAATGAGCTGTCCAGTTCCTTTCTGAACCCCCGGGTCCTTCAAATTAACTCAAAGCTACTCTGGATCCTATTCATAGGACACAGGAATGCCTAAAACTGTACTGGAGTATTTGTCAAAATTTGTGGTCATTTTGACTCCTGACTTTTTATAATAATGCCCATTTATAGAGAGAATAAAAATCTAAACTGTCTTTAGACCACGCCCACTGATTATATACACACACTAGTCCTGGATACCACTCTCACTCACAGGTTCACGCGCTCTCGGGCGCCCCCTGCAGGAATCACGTGGCATAACACCTCGCAACGTCACTGACTGTTGCAGTGACCGCATCAGACAGCTCTGTTGTCTGCTCATTTGGACCGAGGCTATTTTGCACGCCTGCCAAAAACACTGATAAAAGGGGAGATTTTTTCTTTCATATATGCGTACTTTATGAGCCACTTATGGTGTCATATTCTGCTTAAGGTACACACACACACACACACACACACACACACACGCACAGGACAGCCATCTGCAGTGTGTCCTCGCGGTGGCCAAACAAGGTGACGTAATGTCAACCATCCCCAGGCTGGGATGGCCTGCAATGTTATTATTCACAATAAACTGTTTATAGTAACTGTACCAGCAGAAGCAATATAATAAACTGCAGTACGTGGTGTGATGTCCAACCATTCAGTTGCGAAATAAATGCAATACATTATTTTAAGCGTATACTGGCTTTTGTTTATATTTATATATATATATATAAGGTTGTTTGCATAATTAAATAGCTTATGGATGACCAGTTTAATCCCAATCAAGTGGCACGATGATGCACGAACAGACAAATCCAACATGAACCACAGTCCCCTTCGCTGTAACGTGATTCTGCGGTGCAGGCTGCCCGTCACACGCACCGAGCCGCAGGACAAAACGCCACAACACGAAACAAAGAACAGCAAAGTGTGCAAACTCACGTGAGCCTGAGGTATAACGATCTTCTCTTCGTCCTTCTCTCTGTCGGGCTTCTGCGCCGAAACTGTCTGGAAAGTGATCTTCACCATGTTTGTTTGTTTGTTTGTTTGTTTGTTTTGGTCAGTGTATTATTCGCTCGGTCTCCGAAGTCCGATTCAGTGCGCTGCCTCTGTCCGCCGAGCCGGGCAGGTTTTATAGCGGCGGGCCGGTGTCGCCCCCGGAGCCCAGTGACGTCAGAGGAGCGTCTCCTCTGACGACCAGGCGCCGTGTGGGTCCGCGGGAGAAGCCGCCTCTGCCGCTGTCAAAATAAAGGTCCGCGTCCGGCTGAAAGCGTGTAGATGTGACACGAGAGGCGCCGTGTGTGGGCTCTGCGGCATGTAGATGAATATCGGCGAATGTCTGAAGCTGTCCGGGATGAAAGGAAGCTGATGGGAGCTCCCGTCTGTTGATATTAGACCTCGTCGTTCCTTTATTCTGAAGGCTCGCGCCCGATATGGTAGCGCTTTCCGTGTTTTATTTAAAGCTGAATCTGCTTTTCTCGCCCATGTTCTCAACACTGTCGTCCGGAAATGTAGGGAAGTTTCAAACTCTTAGCCAGCTACTAGACTGCAGTAAAGTTAGCACTAACTCACTATTATTGATTATAATAACAATTAAAATAATGATACTACTTCTACTGCTACAATATATATCATATTTTGCATTTATTTATGGGCTCATCATGTTTATGCATACAGTATTGTACAGTGCACTGTGTACTGTGTATTATATGTGCCTTGGTTTGAGTATTTAATGTATAGTTTAATGTAATAGAATTTGAGCTTTAAGTATTGTATAAACCTGTATGAAAACGGACCTTAATGCAAATCTTTTATTTCTAAGACAGGTCACTGCATGTGGTTACAAAGTGGGGTATTATTGCTGTAGATCATTTAAGTCTAAGTCTAATTTCACGAATAAAGCTTTGAAACTGTGGATCACGGCAAACCAAACTGCATGTAGGCCTACTAACGCATATCTCCCCTCCAAATGCAAATTGCACAAGACACATGCAAATTTGCACAGACATGCACACAGCTCTCGTCACCATATGTGAATAGTCATGACACTGTGTCCGTATGACTCACTGCAGACATAAGCCACACACTGTGTTAAATTTGAACAATGTAGGCCATTTGAGCTGATGATATAACAATTTAATTTTCTGAAAAGCTCTGCTTACAAATTATACAAGAACAGGCAATGGAAACATGTCATGAAACCTTCAAAATACAGGGATGGTATCTTTTTTCCTGTTAGTCAGCACAATGGAGCAGCACTGTTTCGGGATGCTTGTTCATTAGACTACAAGGATCTTTACACATGAGAGTAGTAGTGCTCTTGACAAATGGCTCATATAATCCAATTAACATTAGTTGTTTGGGTTTTTTTTTTAGAGGGAGTGAAGCACTAATCTAGCCCTCATAAGTGGACTGATGGCTCACAACCAAGCACGGAATAGGCCCAGCTCACTAATGATGCAACGTGAGAACTGGCAGATAGCGTAGATGGCCTATAGTGGTGGCAAATTAAAAGAGAGTGCTGCTTAACATGTTAACATTACAGGGTAAATGTTAAAGTGTCGTTTTGCTTTCGCAGGGAGTCTCAACCTGCACTTGAAGGGCAGTTTTTAGGGCAGAGTGTTGTCAAAGGTAAGTGTTTTATAAATTTCCCCCCGATTTAAATGCTTCCATCTTATTTGTTTCCACTGCAGCTATATAAGTTGATAGCCACTGTAGAGTGGATCCATTAACCTGCATGCAGCTTCAGACTGACGGGGGGGGGGGGACAAAAGCTAACATGACCCCTGATGACTGGCGAGGACGTGCGGTGCGCGCCGCCGACGTGTCCTGCTCCGGCAGCCAGTTCACCCATTCACATGTAAATGAACCGTCATATATACCCAGTGCCCCCCCCCCTCCGAGCAGCAGGCCATCTGTCCCACCCATTGACAAGCTGTAACGGCTCTTTGGACTGCGCCCCAGCCCTCCAGTCCAGTGGGCTTCTGGCAGCGCCCGGGTTAAACCTCAACAACATGGCCCCCATCCGCAGCGACACGAACGGAGCGGACAGAGGCGATGACCGCAGCGGGATCCAATCCGACAGAAAGGTAAGGGCCTGTGTGGGCGCCCAGTGCCCAGTGTTTCGGCTGGTGACAGACAAAGAAACCCCATTGTCCTTGCGCCCTTGCAGATGAGGAAACCCCTGGTCGAGAAGAAGCGAAGGGCTCGCATCAATGAGAGCTTACACGATCTCAGAGTTCTCGTCGCGGACGCAGACGTAAGACAACACGCGCAGAGAACCTGCTGTAGCGTTGTTCCTGAACATTAACTCGGTTGATTTTCTTGTTTTAGCTAGCTTGTGCTGCGAGGGCTTGTTGCTTAGGCTTTCTTTTGTGTGTGTGTCAACCGCTGCAGTTACAATCAAAGATGGAGAACGCCGAAGTGCTGGAGATGACAGTGAAACGTGTGGAGAGCGTTCTGCAAAACCGGGCTCACGGTAAACATATTTACGTTCCCCTTGAGACAGACGTTACACCCATTAGCCGACGTTTTTAGAAGCATTTCATTAAATATATTACTTTTCGCCCAAAAGCGCTGAACATAAACTAGCATACCTCCTAGATGCCGTTCTTCCGCCGAACAATATAGTTATTTAAAACTTAGGTGCAAATGAACGTCCATGCGAGCGCATTGATATGCTAATCAACCGCACCGCTGCCGCAGGTGCGCCGCGGCTCAGCCAATCAGAACAGGCAGCCTGACGTTCGTAGCCGTAGTTTTGCTAACGTCTGAGCTAACAGCCGCTGCGTTTCATGTCTCCGTAGAAGTGGACGCCGTGAACCGGGAGGCCTGTGAGCGGTTCGCCGCGGGCTACATCCAGTGTATGCACGACGTGCACACGTTCGTTTCCGGCTGCCCGGGAATTGACCCGGCAGTGGCCGCGGAGCTGCTGAACCACCTCCTGGAGAGCATGCCCCTGAACGACGAAGAGCGCCTCCGGCTGATGCTGCCGGACGCGGCGGCAGAGGGCTCTGGCAGTAACAGCACTTGGCCCCCGTCGGAGGGCACGTCCCCGGCCCCCTCCACCACCGATGACCTCTGCTCTGACCTGGACGAGACGGACTCCGAGCAAAGTCACGTTTCCTCATCCGAGGAGGCTGACAGCCCAGACGTGTTGGGCTTGCCCTCCATGGCTTACTCCAAGTCCGTGTGGAGGCCATGGTAGATCACTCAGAAACAGGAACAGCATGTTTGAAACTACAGTAGATGATTTAATGTTTTGTGGGGTAACATTACTCCTCACTGTGACAACAACACTGCTGAGATGACAACTTCGAAATCTGTTGAAAGGCATCCGAGAAGCTCTTTGTGTAATTATTGGGGAACTACAATTGAACTAAAATGTATTTAATGAATAAAGTATGTAATTAAATCAATTTTGCAGAGGTCAGAGACCTTTAGGGAAGTGTATTGGCCTTGTATGGGCCTGCCTTCAGTGAAAACGCATATGTAAATACTTACTTGTTGAATATGACTGCGCTGTATAGAAGATAGCTGCCCCACTAGAAACACACTGTTAGTCGTGTGTAAATTATTTTTTATGTAGGATGTCTTTAACTTTGTATTTATAAGTAGTCTACCTCACTTGATAAGTTTCAATAAATATCTTTTTTGACAAACTACTTGTTTTAAAATCTATTTGTGCAGCAGCTTCTTTAAATAAATTTAAAAAAGCCACATTTCACACATGAGGATCCCACTATCCACCCACCCATGGCTGTTTTCAAGATATTAGTTATTCCTCTGCAATTGTGGGCCATTTGTGTGCACGCGCTCTCTCTCCAAGATCCCATAGCACATCGTAGGCATTTGTGAGGTGTGAAATGAGTAATCCACTCACTCCTTATATAGGCCTAGATGAGGACTTGACAAATGGCTTTTATAACTCTTTTTGACTTCAGCTTTTTTTGATGTTACAGTTTTAGCATGCGAGTTAAGAACTTGCTCAGGCATGGAACTGGGCTCTAATCAAAGCCACCACAAGCACTGCATGAAATAAGCGGTTTGTAAGAGTATGGTTTATGTGTTTTTATTATCTTGTACTGTATATGTGGTCTTTTGCCAAATAGTTCAGTGCATATGACTAAATAACATGTATACATTTACTAAGAATATACGTATGAAATCGGTACTATACCAGCAGAAGAAAGGGGTTGACGAGTCCCATGCTAATTCATAGAGACACTTTGAAAGCTTGTGTCTGCATCCCAAGACATGACCTGTGGTCCTGGTGAGAGCCTCAGACACTGTTCTGCCTCTGGACCATCAGCTGCAAAATGAATAAGAAAAGACAGCATTCCTGAAATCAGCCTTTATCCAGCTCTAGTCTGATCACACGCCCTTCCTCCGGTGTTCCTGGGATGTTCACCCCAAGTGTCACTTCTTGCACAGACCGTAGGCTTAAAAACACCTATAGCGAGGGGGATCTTTGTTCAAATGACGAGAAAAAGATTAATACACAGATCTTGGGATTATAGTGGAGCATTAATCCTATTTAGCATAACATATCTCCAGTGTTGGAAAGTGCTCGAGTTTGTTTGAACAATCTGACACGATTGAACCACTGTTACTTTGCAGATTGTTGAAACAAAACACATGGTTAATTTACAAAATGTGATTAATTATTATTGATTAAACTGCAACAGTATATAAAAGTAGTTAAAATCAGCTACGTACTTGTACTTTACTTGAGTATTTCCATTGATATGCCACCATTTTTAAGAGAGAAATGTTGTACTTTTTGTTAAGTTAAGTTAAGTTAAGTTAATTTAAAGATTGAGACTTTTGGTGCAAAATGCCGAGAACCTCTGAAAGGGGACGTTCTGTTTAATGAGTATTTCACATTGTGGCAGTTGTACTTTTACTTAAGTAAAGTCTCTGAGTGCTTCTTTCACCACTGCAGACTTCAGGTGAGCTGAGGAAATGACATAGTAGCCGATTATCCTTAGAACCGTTTAACTCCCAGACAGAAAGACAGAGCAGAGTCCAGGACGACGAACCCGAGAGGCCACACTCCGCTCGGGTCTGTGGTGACCAGACCGGATTTGCGGGTCCCCAGATGTGCAAATGACCGCTACAGGAGGGCACTTTGTTAATTCTCGCACCTCGTCCCCAACTGGGATCAAGTATGAAGGTGTGAACAGCGGAGGGACGCAGGGGGGGTCGACGGGGTCGCTTTGATCAGGCCTGCTGAGCCGTGGAGCGAGAAGACACCAGAGTCCATCCCAGCTGCCGTTTCAGCAGCATCGCGAAGGTGAATGTCATGACTTCAGGATGGAGAAGAACAAAATCCTTACGCTTTGCTTTTTTTTTTTTTTTTTAAAAACATAAGGCCCATATTTGTCATTTAAAAATGATTATTAACATATATTATAGTGCCCTTCGTTCTCATCTGCACACGCTGAAACGAGAAAGCAGAACCTGTCAAGACAACTACTAATTGATCAATACGTTCATGTTTAAGTTCAGCATGAATCCGACCTTCCTGGAGGCACATGTCCACTCAGTCCAGCTCCCTCCTTAGCATTTGTCAAACACCGATCTGCTGCAAACAGCCGTGATGTCCTGAGCCGTTTATACTAATTCATCAGTTACCGGGCCGATGGGCCATTGGCAGCTGCGATCTTAAATGAGTCTAGTATTTGTCCAATTTAACATAATACGCACCGTTTGTCGCTGTGCAAACAAGTGCTGGAAGGTCAAACGTCAAGTAGGGGCTGAAACCTTCAGGCTAAACATACACACAGCTGAACCTCTCTGTAAATCAGGCAACATTTTATTTAGAAGAAAAAAATAAAAATACTGGCCAAACATAACAGAATATCCACCATTAAAAATAAGGGGTTAAGTCAAGTATCCGTGCAAATGACAAAAAGGGCAAATTCAGGAAACATTCAACAAGAGCACCGTTTCGTCTGTAAGCTTCAAAGTGAAGGAAAGTTCTCCACACAGCCACTTGACAACTGTCTGAGCTGCTTTATACCCGTGCAATAACCCTAAACTTTGACTTCTGAAGCCACCACGTTTGTTCTGAACAGTGATCGGCTTCAGTCACTTCCACAGGATGCTTTTTAATATTTATGGGGGCCAACATTAGACCATTTCAAGTGTTATGTAGCACACGTTTAAACTGGGGAAACCTATTACCACCCACCATAAACAACATTCCAGTACATGCACACATTTTTAAAATAGTATAAAATCATCTTGGTCCTGCTTACGCTGGAGTTTCCATCAACTTATAAAAACACAAATCTGACTATACACAAACAATAATGTATGTAAAAATATATATTCTCAGAGTCAAAGACACAAAAACATATGCGATAAATAAACTCTTTACATGAGAGGGATCCGTGAAATCAAAGTCAGTGAAAGTTTCACAGCAGATACTGAAACTGCATTTAGTAAGAAACTGATGAATGGAAACAAAGAATGAAGACCTAAAGCTGCATTCAGTAACATGTGACACAGGCAGCTCCAAATGACAGAGAAGAACATTTACATTTTGAATGATACATTCTCAGAAATAATCTAACATGATGGGCTGGTGGTTAAATGTAGCATATAGTTTGGTTGCACCGGATTGTCTTTTTAAGTTAAGTATCGGAGTATGGAGGGGGGTGGCGGTGAGGCCATGCCTGCTAACTGCTGTATATGGGAGCAAGTTTGTATTTTGCACTTCAATTTCCTCCCAGCGACTATATGCAACGCCACAAATTATCTTGGGAAATAGAGGAGATGCACAGGAGTCTCATTCATGGTTTTCTTCCAGCAGCGTGCAAAGTGCACTGAGGACATCAAGTCACAAAATACTGAATTCATTCATTAACTGCAACAGTTAGAACACTGCTGAGCCACTTCCTGGCATGTGAATAAAGCCGCCTCCAGCTGTTTGATGTTTGTTTGACCACCTCTGTGCTGCCATGTAGGTCCCTCTGCACAGTCGTGCAGAACATGAGACTGACGGGTAATGAATGTCACTCTGAATGTCTTCAGTAGTTTATTGTCTAGCTGGTTGTGGAGCCTGGAGAAGGACAGTGGCAGGAAATGACAACAGTGTATGAGGGTTCGTCCCTGGGGGGCCTCCGCTGGCAGCCGACCTCCCCTGTCTCTGTATCACAGATGTCCGGGTCTGGCTGATCCTCTGCTGCTGCCGCCGCCTCTGAGGCGCGGTCACAGCAGGAACACACCTGGACAACAAAGATATTAAATGAGACATGAAAATGCGATGCGTAGTAGAAAGATGAGAAACAATGAGAAAACATGGCGTGAACACAACTTTGAGTTTTGATGTTTTTTCAAGAAACATCTCAAGACTAAAAGAAAAATATATAAACAGATGAACTTTGACATATATTTAGGAAAATACTCTTCTTTAAAAGACCACATGTTCAAATTACATTCACCAGTTTGATATAACCGGATAATGACTGTTATAAAGACAAATGTGCACCGTAAAGCCTCTTTTCTAAAAATAATTGGGAGATTAACTAAAGAGTATAAAACCATCTAGGCTAAAAAAAAAAATTTAATCCTGCCTTGATGTCTATGGCCTTGGGCAGGCTTCCCTTCTTAATCCAGGGGTGGACCTCCATCAGCTCCTTCTTCTGCTCCTCTGAAAAGCATGGCTGGCTCTTCTGCAGCAGCCTCAGCTTCTCTCTGTCCTCTCGCAGCACTTCCTGGATGTCACTGCAGACACAGCAAACACAGCCACGTTCAATATTCGACCCGACAGTCATATCTGACAAACCGTTATGAAAGTTGGGTTTGCAAATAAGTGGGTGGGAGGATATATTATCAATGTTGGAAGATCACCAACGTTGAAAATTTTTTTTAAATCATCTTGAGTTATTAAAGTGTTTGTCAGTGCAACAGTGCTGATGACCATCTACAGTCATCTGTTCTGTCTCAGGCACCTCTTACCTACAAACTCTGTGTTAATGTAAAAGTGCCATCTAGTGGGCAAAAACTGTGACTGCAAACAGTTCCGGAATGACAGGAGTCAAGGATGAGCTCAATATAGACTTATAAAAACACACATGCTCTCTAATATACATACACTTGCTTCTGTAGGATACTGTAGGGGCATATATTCGGGATTCTTTGGCACTTCTATTATATTTTACCCAATCCATTGACCTCCACCTGTACAGTTTTCAAAGTGTGCTGAAAATACATTCAACCGGCCTGCGAGTTATGGTTAACAATGGCACCATAACTAGTCAGTGACTTGTTCTAATCTTGTAGGTTTGCCTGGATGCACGCTTACTCTTAGCCTTCCAGATCAAACTGGGCCACTATACTACTCCTCACTAGCTACGCCTCTGTCCTCCTACTCACCGTAAGGGCAGCTGATAGGTCATCATGACCTTGTCATCTGTGTTAGCAGTGAGCAGCCACGACGGGTCCTGCAGCACACAATTCATGAAGTGTTCGCTCTGCTCCATCTCCACCGGCCTTCTCTCCTGGCTGCTTACGTGACCGTTGACCTTCTGGCTGTTTTGGGACGAGTCCACGCTGCCAAAGTAATTACTACTGTTGTTGCTTCCTGAGAACAACCAAAGAGCATAGTATTAAAACAAACAGGGGACCCGGAGGTCTATTTATTGTCAATCCTAAGGATACAACACACACATGCAAATTGTGTCCCACACAGTTGCGGTTGTCCCACCGTCTTCCTGTGAGGCAACAGTGCAAATCACTGAGCCACCGTCAACCAGTTTATTATAAGTTCAAAACAAAGATTTGTGTTTGCTACAAAAGACAGTAACATTAAAAGGACAAAAATCATGTGGTTGCTTGTAAGCTTTTTCACACTGCACTACAGCTTATGTACAAATTTGAAAAGTTTGTATCTCTGGGTATATTTTTGATACATTTCTGAACACTCTTCACATGTGCTTCAATCATTTGATATGGGTTGTATATTGGTAAACCTGTGAATGCAAACATTCAACAGAGCGACAACCAATTCGGTTCACTTTGGAGTTTTCGACTTTCCACACTGCTAGTTGTCTTCAGTTTTTCCTGCTCCTTTACCCTTGAAGAAGTTGAACTCATCTCATCATATCATATCCAGGAGGTGTTGACACACACCTGTTCCACTGCCGGAGGTCCCACTAGCCGAGGCTCCACTGGCTGACGTCCTGCTGGGTGAAGTTCCACAGCCGTTGGACCCCGAGCCTGTGGACCCTGAGGTGGCTGAGCCCGTGCCTGAGCAGGAGTCCTCATGGAGAATAATGTCCAACATGTCACTGGACAAAGAGTTGGTGTCACTGTTGTTCCCGTCGCCACTTGAGCTTGCCTGCAAAACCAAAAACATCAAAGCGTTACCATTAAAAAAAAAGAGCTTGACTTCATAGCTCTGGCTAGCAGACTGTAGCACTTCCTGCATCTTTATAATACAGTTAGGTGCAGTATCATTGGCTATGTTGTATCTTGCCTCTGCATTTTTAGAATCAATGGGGAGTATATTTCTGCAGTGAGCTTGGAAAACTGTCCATCTCACCAATCACCTGGTACACAATACCATCTTATTACATTAGCTACACAACAAGTCTGAGCATAGTTATAAACACAATCCTGATACTTCTGCACATTTTATCCTGACAATTAAAGAATGTGACAGGTGAAGAATATCAGCAGGGTGGAAAAGGAAAGAAGTTTACCTGCTTCCTGTCCCTCTCCTTGGCCTGGTTGCCACTTGCTCCTTTCTCCCATTCAGCCGTATTATTCCCTTGACCTCCACAGGAGAGCATTGTGCTGTCCTGCCTGTCCACAGACAGCTCCAGCTCCAGCAGGTTGAGGGGTGAGCTGCAGCGAGACTGGAACAGGGGTGGGGAGGCCGGGCCTCCAACTCCAACTCCACCAGACTGTGGTGTAGAGGAGCGAGACTGGCCCTCCACGGGGGCCTTTGGGGTTTCCGAGGATGGAGGGAAGTAGAACGACGGGGTCGGGTAGCCTGCCTGAGGAGCAAAGTGGTTCCGGGAGTTGAACTGGTTCTGAACACTGAAGGAAGGCTGAGCTGTGAAGGGGACCTGGCCTGGAAAGGCAGCGTGACAAATAGGGTGTGTTTGGGTGGGGAAGCCACCGGTCTCTGCGTGGTACACTGGCTGTGGGGGTGGTGGCCCAGGGGCCATTGTAGGGTACATGTAGTTGGGCAGCACTAGAGCCACAATGGGGGTGACCACGGAGGCGGTGTAGGGAGCAGGATGTAGAGGTGGCGGGCAGGGAGGGGCCTGGTGATCCCTAAAGCCAGGTAGAGTGGTGTCTGTGCGGGGAGCTACGGAACTGGCTGTGGGGTAAACCTGGAGGGGATAACCCGGAATCACAGAGGGGTAGGCCATGGTAAATGTTGACTGCGAGGTGTCAGAGAGAGACCAAGAGGTCGGGTTAAGTCCGAGGTTGAGAAGAGGAGGCCGCAGCTGTTGTCTGTGATGGGACACGGTGCTGTCTGAGGACTCGGTCTGCTTCACTCGCTTTGGCTTGGTCTTCTTATTCCGTGTGCCCCGCCGCGTGGTGAGCTCTGCAGCCAGTCCACCCTGCTTGCTGAATCGAGCAGCTGGTACAGCTACTAGAGGTGAGAGAGAATAAAAAGAATTTGTTGAGTCATTTGATGAATTTGACAAAAGAGATTATTATTGATTACAAAGTAATTTTAGAGATCTGAGAACATTGTGACATCCCTACTGATCATAAGATCTGACAGGATGTAAACAAGCCAACAGTTTGACCAAATTATCTTAACATCTTAATTTGGAGTTAAACGCAAAATGGGCATGTATGAAATGTTGCTCGTTATGTAAAATAATGTTTATGACTGACAGTTTGGATTATTATTGCAACATCTTTTTTTCTGCGTTTATATGAAACCTGTATGTTTCATCTCCTGTTTCTTGCCCTGTCAAGCTTATTAGCATTAATACACATGATAATTATACATAGAAACTACAAAATTTGTAATAAACTGGCACTATTCTTTAAAGGCTTTTGATATGATGGGTCAGTGTGGTGGTCAGATGTACCATCGCTGGCGATCTGTTCTCTCTGGCGCTCCAGGTACTGAGAGCAGTTTGCTTTGAGTGCTGAGAGTCCACGAAGCTCTCTGCAGCGATATAGAAAGGCCTGCTCCTCCTTCTGCGTATGGGCTGCCAAAACCTCCTTGGTCAACCCCAGTTTCTTGTAGGACTCCCTCTCTTGACTCGGGGGTAAAACAGCAGGAGGAGGAGCTCTGGGGTTCTGGCTGGATTCTGCTGTCTCTCCTGTTCCCAGGACGTCCTCTATGATCTCTGTATTGATGACAGCGGAGAAAGGTCTTCAACATAATGTAAATGAATGAAAAGAGGACTTTTATGCAACTGTTTAGCATCAACAGTGACAACGACAAAAGCAATGTTGATCAGGCATTTTGGCTCGAGTTGGAACATACACCGATCAGCCATAACATTATGACCACTGTCGGACGAAGTGAAGAACGTTGATTATCTGGTTACAATGGCACCTGTCAGTGGGGGCGGGGTATATTAGGCACCAAGTGGACATTTTGTCCTCCAAACTGATGTGTTGAAGCAGGAAAACTGGGCAAATGTATGGATGTGAGCAACTTTGACCAAACTGTGATGGCTAGACGACTGGGTCAGAGCATCTGCAAAACAGCTGTTGTGGGAAACAACTGCAGTTAGACACTGGAGTGTAAAAAAAGAAAAGTACCTGTTTATACAGGTTTATACATACATACACAAATCAGAGTATCCATTGAACAGCTTGCCCTGAATGAAGCTCCCCTGACAATCACTTATTTGCTGATGCTCGGCGCAGCACGTTAGCCAATGAGTACACAGCTGTGGGCCTTTGGTACTGCGATAAAGAACTATATAATAAACATGGCTTAACTAGACTTGGATTATAATCACTCTTCATCACAAGCGTATACAATACTGTATTTTTGCATTAACCCGGAAGAGTCAAATGCAATACTAGATTATCATTATCTTTGTTTTTGTTATGGATTACAAATGTAACAAAATCAATTTGGAATGAGATGAGAAGTAGAGCTGGCAGTGATGTTTCGCGCATTCTTGACATTTTTAGATTAAATTGAAAAAAGTCTTATTAGCAGTTATTCTAGACGGAACCCAATTACCCTGCAAATGTTTAAAAACTGTAGAGTTGACTGCTAATCATCCACCGATAAACTCCACACAGACACACACACAATGTGGCATTTACAGTGCTGTGTAAAACCATTTGCCATCTCCTGATTTCGTCTGTTTGTGCATATTTGTCACACCGAGTAGTTTCAGATCTTCAAAATGCAGCATTATAAAAAAAACTAAAAATACAAATAAGGTAGCTGATGCTTGAACTTTAAAAGTTATTTAACAGTTAATGCGGTTATTGCTGCTTATTTGGTGCACGCCGTTATGTTTAAAGTGACCAATACCTTTTCAAATGGGTGATATGGTTCTTGTTTAAGTTTGTTCCTTCAATAAATTAAATGATAAGCTAAACACCGTTACTCAGGATCCCCATGTCTAATAGTACGTTTTGTCTGACATCTTTGTATAATAAATATACAACAATAGAGGATACCAGTGAGGAAGCAAATACTTTTTCACGACACTGTACCTGACTCTGGTCGAGGTTTCTTGTCCCCAACATGCACTATGGTGCTACTGTAGCTACACTGGCTGGTTATGGACACCACACTTTCTGGTTTGTTAGGTACAGGTAGGGGCAGCGAAGTGCCCACTACTGCTGTGGCCACATCACTGGACTTTTTGTCTTGAACATCCAAAGTGGAGAGATCAGACTGATCCTTCAACAAGGCTGGTTCTGCCAAAAGAACAGAGAACAAGAGATACTGACAAAGAACTGGCATTGAGTCTGAGAGAGAAGTTTAAAGGGCAGAGTGTGAAGGCCTTTAAAGGCTGTAGCTTTGTATGATGAGGTGACAATTAGTGTCCGTTATTCCTTTCATGGTTATATAGATACCTTCAGACACCTGCATGCGGTTAGATCCATTCTGTTTGTCATCATCTGAGTTAGAGGATGTGGTGTTAGAGGAAGACTGGCACTTCCTCTTCATGGTGATGGGAACATTACAGCTCTCCAAATACCTACAGGAATCATAACAGAGTGATCCATTTATGAATTTATTTTTTATCAATTATCAGCGATTTGGAAATGCTATTTTTGTTGCTTTCTAATTAGGTACTATTACCTGTATTTACCACACTGATTATGTGTTATAAGGCAGATAACCTAGAAAATTTAAGCATACAAGGCTGGGTATAAATTGCATCCTACACAGAATAACCCAGGACCACGTCAGTCTTGATCTCCGTACCTGGCAACACTGTCCAGACAGCTGATCTGTTGGTAGGAGTATACGGTCTGAAAATCGACGGCCATCTCCTCCTGAGAAGAGGACCTACTCTCCTCCATAGTGGCCCTGGTCTCCTTCCAGTTGAGAAGAGCTGTAGATTCTTTGGGCCGCACCACCGCTGTGCTCTTCTGTGCAGACGCTACCGGAAGGAGGGCAGGATTTAGCGGCTGAGTGCAGGACAGGGTCAATTTCACAACAAATAGGAAATGTTCCCAACAACGGAACAAGTTTTGAAAAGCCACATCAGCTTTCTTACGGTCTCTGGCTATTTAATTATTTACACACAAATATGGGAAGTAGTCATCATCTGGACTTACTGCCATTGCTTTTCTTGGTGTCTGCTTTGGTTGTGTGCTGATCCTGGCACTTCTGAAGATGAATCCCCTTACAGATTTCCTGAAAGGTTCGCTGTGAAAGAGGCACAAGACTCAAGAGTCAGTACATCTGTCACAGTCATTGAGCCTCCACAGTCTGTTGCATCTGATTTCAAATATGTTGGTAAGACTTTTCAATCCAAAATATACCGTAAGATACAATTAATTGGACCAAATTCAACTTGGTTACATTAACTTAGATAAATATGTATAATTTTAACTCTACAGTGGATGTATCCTGCTGTTCAGTCTAAAAACTATCAGGTCAAAGGTTGACAACACTGTATCTGCTGTTGCCATGTCATCCTATACAGGCAAGGCCACATGGGATGGAACAAACTGCACTGAACTGTAAGTACTTGACTTTACTCACGGGTCTGGCTTTACCGCTCACTTCCTCATCCTCTTGGCTCGGCTTGATCTCGCTGCCGTTGTCAAGGTTCTCACTAGACGAGGTCACGCCCAAAGGGTGGTCGTTTCTGTTCAGACTACCGTAACCACTGGACCCACTGTTATGAACCGGCTGATCAGAGGAGAGGGATTTAAGCGAAACCATCAATCAATCAATCAAAATTAATTTATATAGAACCTTTCAAAACAAATCAAATGCAATTCAAAGTGCGTTACAAGCGATTGACAAATGTCGGATGTTAAAAATAGACTTGGAGACAAAAGGAAAAAAAATGTAGAAAACACAATACAAGCAATAAAAATACAATAAAAAATACAATAAAATAAACAAAATATATAATAATAAAATCCCTTCCTTCTTTGATTCATGCAATTGCTGCTAGGTTAAATAAATGAGCCCTTCTTCTATAATCAATACTATGTGTACTGATTTCTATCCCATCTCATCCTCTCACCTGTAGGAGGAGTCGATGGATCTGCTCAGTAACATCTTGGATGTCAGAGTCCATGGTCATGGTCTTCAGCTGGCTGACAGCGGAGGACTGGGCCACGAAAACATCTTCATTCACGGGGCCCCTGATAAACAAAAAAAAACAAAAAACACAGCAGATCAGCTATTGGTTCATAAACGCCTTTCTACGAAACACTAATTCCTATCTATTCATAGAGTGGTTTAGTGACAGCCACTATGACTGTAAATTAGACAGTAATACTCACATGCGTACTTTGTGTCTCCCGGTAACGAAGGAGACCTTGCGGCTCCAGGGGTTGACGAAACTGGACCAGCTGGTGTCGAGAACGATGTATTCTCCATTTCGCGCACAAAATCGGATGGACGAGTGGTCAAATGGTTGCCCTGCATACTGAAGAACTGCAGAGAAAGCCAAAATAATATAGTGAGATCATGACAGGGGCAGATGTCCTGTGCAGACACAAGAAATTCTTCCTTTGTCTATTTAATTCTGAGGACTCACTCTTTCTGTGAATGGCCAACATAATCGGTCGGTCATTGGGATGCAGGTGGAGGAGGATGGGTGTGCCAATCAGGTCCTGAGGAAGGTACCCGAGGAGAGGAACCGCCCTGAGACACAAAACACACGACAAATCGCTGGGTTAATTTCATTATCGTCAAATAGTTGGGCGATTTGTGCGCAAATACCCGTAACGTACAGCTCCAAGGTAAAAAACATCCTGCTGTGGCTTACCGCTCGTCCACATCCTGAAACACACAACTCGGAGTGTGTGTGGTGGTAAAGATGCGTTTGTCTGTTGGAATTCTGGGTGCTTTAAGGCAGAAAATATATTTTAATTAGAAAAGGTCTATGCTATCTCAAATACAACTAGGACATATTTAGAAGGCATTAAAAAAAAAACAAAAAAACAGGAGATCCCAAATGTTAAATACTCGAGCAAATTCGACATTTTTTTCATAAATGTATTTAGTACAACGTACATTATAGCAACTGAGCAGGTTCTTACCATCATATCCAGAGTGAACTCTCTCTGCCAGCAGGAGGCAGCAGAACTGGTCTTCAGCATGTACTGTGTCTTGGACCTTCATCCGGTAGGGTGTCATGCGGAACGGATAGTACTGCAGATCACCCGCACACTCCTTACCACCACTGGAAATAATTTAGAAGAAAAGTTAGATCAAACCAAATTGAATAAGGATTGCCAGTTCCATTTTAGTACAACTTTTCACAAATAATCTACATCCAGGTTTCTTTGTGTGAATCCTAACATCTGGATGGGAATTTAAAGTTTGGCCTGTGGAAGAGTTTGGAATGAAAGCACAATAAAATCAATGAAAAGTCTTAACAAGTACAGTAAGGTGTGTGTCTGTCTGTCTTCTTATATGTATAACACTGACCTGGAGAAAGGGTCTGATTACAGTTCAACAAGCATATGATGTCAGAAACTAATTGAAAAGCATCTAGAGTGGAATGAAAGTATGAATAAAAACTACAAACAGCTACGAGAAGCAGATGGCCTGGCAGCATGTTTGAACCAACACCCACCCACCTGATACGACAGAAGAAGGACTTCTCCTGCATGCAGTCAGATGGGGATGACTCTGAAACAGGAAAAATACATGTTTTAATTCAAAAGCAATACGACCTGGCGACTCGGCTCCCGCAGGCGAGCAAGCTTTGATTAATTCCATGAAAACGCACTCGACTCTGTTTAAATTCATTGCATCTAAGTGCAGTCTTTATTTGGGGACGCTACCCTAATATTTCCAGGCATATAGGAGACAAATCAGAACAGATACAGAGCAGCTCTGGGTCTGATGTGTAGAAAACAACTCAATCTGGGCATTATTAGCTAAACTGAAGAGGATATAATGAGCTCTCCGATTTGATGATGTGAATTCAGACTGTGCCTTGGGCAGTTTTTATTCTTCTGTAACTTCTAAAAAGCTTCCAATTTTACTTTCGTGTTTTAGCTTCTGAGACAGCTGAGCCTATTCTATCCAGTTTGGTTGAAAGAGGCAAACATCATCAGCTTTATGAGGTCAGGTCAACTTCCATCTACTCAATGCACCACATTGATGGAAGCATGTGCTTCACTGACTGGTCGCCAAGCAAACTTGCTATCCAGGGATCTCATTCAGTCATTTATTTTTCTAATACATCTTCTTATGTATGCAGTGTACTTTGAAGAGTAGACAGTGAGAATGATCTTTCCATATCAGTCATCCTCCTTAATTACTACTATGATCAAGAAGGATGCCCTGAGTATTACTGACAGTACAGAGAGCCATGTAGCTGTTATACATGTACCTGCTCCAGTGCACATGCTCCAGGAGGGCAGACGGTAAGGCGTTGTGAAGCTGTAGAACACGCCAACATCTTGCGGTGTCAAGAACTCCACAAACTTGGTGTTCTTGAACACATCTCTACTGCAGTTGAGGATGGAGGCAGCCTGATCAGAAATGTAGACTATCCGTCCTGTGTTGAGAGATACTGCTACTGCAAAAATGTCCTGTTGAAAAGACAAAATCCAAATTGTGGGATAAATGACAAAATAAAAAAATAAGTATCTTTTTCTAAATGTTCATTGATCAAACAAATCCGTTTTTAACATTATGCCATTGACCACAGCAGCGCAGTTACCGGAGGGGTACATAACACCAGTATATGCAGCTAAAATATTGAAACATTTGTATTATTTTAAAGATAATTCAATGACTCACGTTGTTTTTGAGGGTGTATTCAGAAGTGATGCTGTCTATCTCCTCTATCGTATAAGAGGATACATCCAGGCCTGAAGGTTGACTGTCATTGATCATCAGCAGTTGGTAATACTCCTCATTGGCTGCAAGACACACAGTGATTTTATCAAAGTCTGGCCACAACATTATATACACAACACAGAATAGGTGGTATGTGGAAAGTAATGAAAACAACAATGATGAACATGTGTAAGGAGTGCAACAAAAAGATGATCTATTCATACTGAAGTCAGACTTTTAATGATGAAAATGGTCTCAGAAGCTATGTAGCGCGTCATATTCTGTAACAACCAGACTGTACTGTGAACCTCTGCCCGCCCATTTCCATCTGTAAATAATTTGACAGGGTAGAATTAAGCCTCTAGAGACCATCCTGTGCCGTTATGTCATAATTTTTCTTTTGGATTCCTTATCTGTGTGCTTCCTGAATTCCTTGTTGTATAAATAATAGCTACATTCACGAATTTACTCGTTAGTGTGTGAAAGTACAGACAGCTCAAACAAAACCCCAGACATTTCTAAACTGTGATACTGAAACACAGGAAAGCACTGCGTAGAGGTTGGCAGTTAACACACAAGACAGATGCAGAGACAAGACAGACAGAGGGACGTGAAAGCACTTTACCTTCCACCTGTTTGACACAGCGCAGCGCGTACTTCAGGGTGTTCAATGTGGTGGACTTGTTATTGTGTCTCTTCTCAGCGGGCAGGTGAAGCTTCAGCTCTTTCAGAGTTTTAGTCAGTTCCTTCTGGGTCTTGGCTTTGGCTGACTCCTGACTACTGCAAGTTGCACAATCACACACACACACGGGCACAGTGGCAAGTCAGGTATTGCTACAAGGAAAACTAAAGTAAAAAATAGATTAAAATAAAGGAAATCCGATATTTTATAATGTAAACTGTAATTTAGTAAGCAGTATTGGTGATTGGTGCACTAACCTGCAGCCGCTGGTTGAAGGGTTGTCCTGCTCTGAGCTCAGCAGACTGAAGGCGTTTGAACTGCTGGGAGGAGACGGACTGTGGGAGTTTGAGCTGTGGGGGAGCGTAGGACAATTGAACATTTGGCATGAAAATACAACAAAAAAGTACTTTAATTACCTTAAAGAAAGACACAAAGTGAGAGGGAGAGACTCGCAAAAGATCCTAATTCAGTTCAGCTTTTAACACCTCCCTCGCTAAATGAAAGTTGAACAAAAATACATAATCTAACAGGCGACTGATTGGGTAGAAAACGTTTCCATAATTGTCCGATTTCACACATGCGTCTCCTCCTCACCCAGCTGAAACACCTGATATTGTTAAGGTGCCCAAGTTACCTAATAATAAAGACAGTGTAGTAGTCTCAAAATAGGTGGTGTTGTTAAGGGGAGCCTAAAAAAGATCATCCGAGTTCTGCCTTTGTGGCAGTGAATGGTTAACAGTACGCATGCAGGTGCACCTCCCATTTAGCAGCCAGGCTACTGTGAAAAAGAAACCACACTCCAAATGTGAGGTCAGTCTCACCTCCTTGAAGACTAAGTGCGCCTCAAAAGGTTGCACAGCAGGAAAGCACCAAAACAGCAAGAATTAGGGGACAAAACACAACCAGGAGCAGGAGCACAGATAGAAATTCTGGGGCAGCTGAAAACTGTAAATATCCATCATCCCTGCTAGTTCCACGCCACCTCTCTGACTCTGGGCCCTCTTACTTATTCAACCCTATGTGCCCCACACTGGGAATATTTAGCCTAAAAAATTTTTTTTAAATGTACAAATGCTATAATGTGACTTAAATTTGCTCAGTTAATGTAAAACTGAGGGAGACTGTGAGATGGCTTTGAAAACTCTGGAAAATGCTATGCAAGTTGACCTTTGAGTTGATGTGTTTTAACAAACTTTACATGCAGTGGTTTTAATCTGTCCCATCTTTCTCATCCCCGTTTCTGTAGGTCAGATCCTCTCTAAAATAAAGAATCATGTATTTATGGTGAATACACAATAAAGCAAGACTCATGTAGAAGGCCTGCATGCAGCTGAAGAGTGTGTGTGTCTGTGTGAGTGTGAGAGATCCACTGCCTTAACCTACAAGCTTAACGCTGCACTAACAAACTATAATCCACAGCCCTCAGAGCCAATGACTCACCACAACTCAGTTTACTATGTATAACCTGCTTACCTGGACCAAGAATAGAAAACACCATAACAAATCTCCTTTCCAGGCACAAGAAGGTATCTAATTCTATCAAATATAACCGTCGGTGCACAAAAATGCAACAGCTGGTTTTAAACTAGATAGACTGAACATGTATTAGAGAGAAACTTAACTCACAGTAAGTCTGTGTGCAACCTTCTGTGGACACGCGTTACTAAAACAGAGTGGATTTGTTGGCATTTGTTTCCACGCAAAAACATAAGATGAATTCAAAGACTCTAGGAGATCAGTAACTAAAAGTATATATTTAATAGTTTAAGCCAATTTAATTCAAGGTCGGGAACCGTGTATCTGTGTACAACAAAGTTAGATTTAAATAGAAGGTAGAAGTAGGTTGTGTGTGTGTGTGTGTGTGTGTGTGTTCCACTGTATCAGTTGACAAGCTTAACTTGAGACAGTTAACAGCTAAGATACTGAATCACCTGAGCTAAATCTCAGTGTACTATGTCTAACCTGCTTAAGAATAGAAAACACCTTCACAAATAGCCTTTCCAGACACAAGAAGGTATCTAATTCTAAGTCACACCTGTGTAGAATTTGCTTTTCTTTGGGAAAATAAAACTCCTCTTGCAGACTGCAGCAGGCTATACTCCAGATTTGCATCCATGCATTTTGCCATTCAATTCCATAAGTTCTCCTGCTGCAGAGACGCGTCCCCTCAGCACGATGCCACCATGCTCCACAGTGATGCTGCTGTGTTTCTGGCGTCATGCAGAGCTTGGACCAAATATAGCATTTGGTATGACGGCCAAAAAGCTCTCTTCTGGTCTCATCAGAGCACAGAACCCTCTTGTCCCCCACATGCCTTCTGGCAAATGCTAGCGCAGATTGTCACGTCAACAATGGCTTTCTCGTTGTCACTCGTCATAAAGCTCAAAAAGGATGCCAAAGTCAACAAAAAGTCCCAACTTCCACACGGTGGCTTAACAAGAGAAAGAGAGAGAAAGTTAGAGACAAAGATGGAAATGGAAAAAAGAAATTCAGAGAGTCTTTGGGGTTGACGGAGTAGCTTACAAAGAAAATGGGTACAAAAGGTTAGATGGTCAGTTGAAGGGAGGGAGGGGTGAGAGAGAGACGCAGAGAGAAATAGAGAAACAAAGTGAGAGATGGGAGAGGTAGTTAAAGTCAATGCGTCAGCAGACGATGGGGGGAGCTGCTGTGTGCGAGACCAACGTACGATGCAGGCTGGAAGAAGGAGTGGTTTAAAAAAAAGATCTGGATTCCAAAGGTCAAGTGACTTAAGAGAGGGAGAGCTGAAACTTTGCTCGCTCCGCCCAGCGATAACACAGAGACAAACATTGCGTTGCCATGGCAGTAACAAGGAGTTGGACAGCATGACAGAACCTATCTGGCATTAAGAGAAAGCCAACCCCCCCGCCTCATGGATGACATCAATCCAGTGGTAAGCGACATTCATTTGATTTTTTTCCACCGCTCAAGACCAGCTGTGGTCGTCTCCTGGGCAGACTATATTGTGTCTGAACATGGTTTGGTCACGTCCACACAGTCGGGGAATTCTGGAAATGTTCTATCGTTAAGATTCAACCAAATGCCTACCACTGATATAGAGCTCATATGCTGTAACATGTTCAGCACTATACATTTTACCGGCTCAACTGCTTTATTCAAAAGCATGTACAGTAATATTTGTATGGTAGAGCTGGGCTGCATAGCTAACATTTAAGTTAGCCTTTAACATCTGGTGCAGAATGAATGCAGATGAATATGAATTCTTACTCAGAACAATAAATCAGGCACTTCTGATCAATCAAACTGTATTTACATAGCACCTTTCAGGAATAAGTGCAGAGAAAATAAGAGTGATGAAAATGTACTAAAATTGATTTTAAGCTATAATAATATTAACAATAAAGATGAATTAGGTTTACTTATGGCTTCATCATCCCCACAACCACCACTGACCTCTTGTTGCTTTCAGAAGATTCTAGCAGTGCAGAGTCTTTACTGTTGCCATTGGAACTGCCCATTGACTGATGACCGTGGCTCTCATTGCCATGGCTTTCATTGCTGTGTGACTCGGTTCCACTCCTGCTGGACCCACTGCTCTTCATCTCCACGTCATCCTCAGGGAGTGATCGGGAGCGGGAATTCTTGCGATGGTCGTGAGGTGAGGCAGGAGGGTCCTGACCACTGCTGTCGCTGCCCTCCGAGGGGAGGGCAAAGTCAGGCCCACCTTGGCTGTAGCCGCCCATCCGGTGCAGCTGTGCCATGGAGCTGCACCCCGAGGCCCCCCTTGGCATGGAGCTGCATGAGGTGGACACTGAGGCTCCATCCTCATCCTCCAGCATTGGGAAGCGGTAGGGCTTGGAATCTGAATCTTCTGACATCAGGAGGAGTGTTGCCCTAGGCTTGTTCCAGGTTAGTTAAATAGATGATCAAGAACACAGTCACCCCATTTTCACAAGGGTGCTGCCAGAGTGAATCAAGGAGGAAGCGGATTGATCTGTTGAGAGAAGGAGATCATACGTGTTAGTAATGAGGTAATGTTTGTCCATCATAAAACATAATTATTGAGTAGACATACTGCAATGGGCAGTTACCCTAGTTAATTAGTGAAAAGAAAAAAACATTCTGCCATTTACAGATGTATGCATGCTCTGCCTGGACAGGTTGACTAAAATAAATCACCTATGTCATGTAAGTTTCAAGTCTCTGCAACAGTATTTAACTGACAATGGACTTGAAAATGGTCAGCAATATGCAATACATTGTAATACATTAGTCAAAACATGCAATAACCCTGGCATGGTTCTTCAACAAAAGGATGTATTCATTCATTTGCACACACACAAGCATGCACACAGTTCAGAGATCTTTGAGATACGTAAATCAATGCTTCGCCATGCAGTCCTCCTTCAAAAAGGTGTCTTTTGTCTGGTGTGATATCAGAGCACATAGCAGGGTTCAAACCCTGACCTCTGAAGAGACCTGCAGGTGCTGCTCTCATGTACAGTGAAAATACCCTCTTGTACAGACAGTGTGGCCTTTAAGAACAGTGGGTCTGACCCCATCTGAGCCCTCCAACCCTTTCAAAGGATCATCCACCCTGGGACACATAACACCAGACAGCGTTTATCTGAATGCCACCATAGGCTGCCAGCCAGTGTGATCAAGCAGCAAGCAGGACTTTAAACACTACCCTGTGCAAAACCAGTGTCAACTCAGAAAATGATGCTAAATAAATTCAGCAAAATGAGAAAGCAGCACATGAGACTGTCTGTTCAAACCACCCAGTGTTGGGTAGATCTTTCCTAGGAAAAACTGGAAGAGAAAGAAACATTTTCGACTGATCTTGTAAGGAAAAAAGACATTACAGCAGTATCAGGGCTGTACGAACCATCTCAGTGAGATGAAAAGGTAGTATGTACTGTTTAAGCCCATTATGCTAATTGTACCATAGTGATATAATGTAACCCACAGTTCGAATGATTGTCTCAGTGTGAAGTACTTCTGTACTTTAGCCTGGACATCTTTGTAGTAAAGTCTCCAAGCTGAATTCTTCAGCATTTACATTTGAACTTAGTCTGACCTGTTAACGACGGTCAAACTTGAGATTTAGAGCACAGTAGGAAAAAAGCATTAGCTCTCACATAATCCTGTTTCTGGGCAACATGTTAAGGTCTCAACTGTCCGTGTAGAACCTCCAGCCTTGTTTTTCAGGGTCAACCTGACTAAGCGGTGGCATGCCTTCCTCTCTGCCCTGCAATGAAAGAATGTCTATTTTTTTACTCTGCCCGGAAGACACACAGCTCTACGCCCTTGTTAATTCACCTGAGCTCTATGGGGGTGTGTATCCATGGTGATTTAGTCTAACCAAGTTAGTCTTTAGCATCAAGCCCATGCAAGCACAAGCACTTCTTACGCAGACCTTTTCCCATTGTGACGCTCACGTTGTGCTGCTCTGCTAACTGATCTGTTGAAAGCTGCGAGTTTGAGTGTGTGTTCACAGTATGTGTGTATTTAATGTCCTCCTCTACTCTGAGAACTATTCTTCACTTTGGGCATCATCCTTCAATGAAATGGCGAGAGAATGCCAATACTTGATTTCCAATTTCTGCATCTACATTAGTAAAATTAAATATTGTGATGGGTGAAAGAACACTGTCCCCGCCTGTTGAATGTAGTTCTACACAAGACTAGATGTATGTACAGATTCTTTGTTGATGTAAATGTTGGTTTTTGTTTTGCGAACATTGATTCATAGCAATAAAGTGAGTAGAGTGAGAGAAAAAAATAAAAAATACGAGAGATTTGTGCAGCTGCAGGCCAAGAGGTCTGGCTTGATTGGCCGTTCGTGATGTTCCAGCACACATAACGGACATTCAAATGACCAATCTACCTCTGCAATAAGGGTTACCGGATGATTTTCCTGTTGAAGTGCACAGTGACTGGTAGCAGGTCTAAGAAGCAGCTGCATCCAATATTGAGGTAGCTACAATAAGGAACAGCTGGCTAACGAGGCTAGATGAGAAACAACACAATTACAGGGTGTACATCACTCTTCTCGAGCCCTTTCGGCCGTTTTAATGTAATCAAACAATCGTTCTGTGCCATCAAGTGGTGAAACAGGATCTTGACGTGTTGGGAACATGCTGCTCACTTGGCCTCTCTGAATGTGAGGGGACCTTAAAAAGAGATCATTTAAAAGAAAATCACCTTTTCACTGTAAAAAGAATGGAACACTGCATTTAGACATGGCTTAAAACCATTAAAGCTAAGGCTGTAATCATGGAGGGGGATAAAAATTGTATTCTGTTGTTAGGTCTAGCCAGCGTTGTAGTGGCGAACAGAGTTTTCCTAAACTGATTGAAAGAGGCTGCGAGAGATTTCCTAACTAATAATTCTTCTGCCTCGTCCTAGTTTTCCAACTTCTTGCTGTTGTCAAT